>JAODAL010000277.1:0-102500 GCA_025379985.1 Phyllomedusa bahiana | reverse complement strand
TGTGCCATGAGAACGCGCCCTAAGCGCCTACAAAGAGCTGACGTGTCAGTCCTTTAGGAGGTTTACATGCTGTCAGTGTTAGGGCGCATCCCCACGGCAGTGGACAAATACCTGCCGGTCTGCCGGCCGATATTTGTCCGGTTTTGGGGACGGCCGCGGAGGGGACGGCTTTTCTCTGCGATGAGCGGAGAACAGCCCTCCCCCCGCCCAGGGAATTGTTCATATTCTGTCCGGAAACCGGACGGAAGAATGAACATGTTCAATGCTTTGCCGCCGGGCCGCGGGCGGCAAAACCGTCAGGCGAAAAACCCGTGCAGTGGGGACTGCTGCACAGGTTTTCCATAGAGCACAATTGTGCTCATTTTCAGACGGTCTGAAAAACCGCAAACCGGCTGAAAAACCGTCCGAAAAGCCGTGCCGTGGGGACATGGCCTTAAAGTATAGAAGCAGAAAATCTGCCATTTCCTAGTGGGAATTGCATGCTTTTTCAGCGCTCACACTGTCAGCACTAAAAAGTTGTCGTGTGAATTTACCCTTAGGCTACGTCTAGATTTACTGTCAGATTTTTAAGCGGATTTGGTATTTAGAATCTACAAACATCCGACTGTATATCATCACCATAGACCTTAATAGAACATCCATGCTGTAGTCTACACATCTTGGATTTTCTGAGATTGGATTTGAAATCTGAAAATCAGGTCAAAAAACGTAGAATACGTTCTATAATCTGTCGTATCTCCAGGGCTGTGGAGTCGGAGCCTATTTTGCAGGAGTCAGAGTCATTGTAAAAAGGACCAACTCCCAAAATATGTAATAAGTTGGTCCAGTTAGTTCGATGCAGTGCAGGGAGCAAGAGGAATTGGGTCCGGCCAGTGCTGCTGCTCCCATATCTTCAGCCTCATCACATGAGGAGTGTAATTGATGACATGGAGCAGGCAAAGCGCTGCCCCGGGGAGAAGATTCTGCTCCCATGCCAAACAGATTTCAGCAAAATATTTCACCTGCTTTCAAAGAAGTAGAAGAGTTCAACTATTCATCAAAACTGACTGGCAATTCCAATACCCTGACATTGTTAGAGATGTTGCCCCAAGTTAGTATAGAGAGGCCGTTCTCTAGCCTGGAAATAATGAGATCAGATGTGAGGTCATGTATGCAGGATCAGATGGAGGCAATACTATTTCTCATAACAAATTCAGAGACTCCACAAATGTTCCTGCAGTGTTTTGCATATTTACAATTTTTTGTGTTCTAAAGTCATATACAATAAATATATTTTACACTGACAAGCAAAATGGTAACAATGTTTTTAACTTGTGACTTTCAGGCTCCATATCTCACCATCCACTACAGCTTGTACATAAGGCTACTGTAATTTTATATACAGTCATCTTACCTATCTTATACATAAATTTGACTTGCAAGTATTTAGCATCTGCTTAGTTCTGCAGATTCTTCCTAGTTACTGCATTGTTACTGATTTGCTCCTAAAAATAAAAAAATTTAATTTTTATTATTTTGTTAGTATTTGGGAAATCCACCTTTGGTTTTTAATACTGAGTGAATCCTTCTGGACCCGGAATCAGATTCAAGCCTATCTTGACCAATATCTGATCCCAGGTCTCTTCTACACATTCCCAATGTTGGTGCAGACTGGATTTGGATACAAATACAGTTTTTCTTCAACTCTACCCAAAAGTGTACAAAAGATCTAAACATTGTTACCCTTTTGCTTGTCAGAGTCTGTTCTACCTAAATAGCTTGATTATTGTATCATAAGGTGATAAACAGCCTGATGTTAACATTTTACTACAGTAAAGTTATCACTTAAACATGCGCCGTGTATGAGGGAGTCGGAGGTTTGGGAAATTGAGGAGTCGGAGTCAGGGCTTTGGCTTGCCGACTCCACAACCCTGAGTATCTCACTTGAAAATGGCGGATTCTAGTGCTTTTCAATTGAATGGGACATCCAAAAATTATGGCAAAAAAACTGGAACAAAAAACAGTACAAAAATTGAAAACTGTGTGTAAAATACTGATCGTATTCTGATTAGAATCCAACAAGTATTTTGTCCTCTGCCATGTGAATTTACCCTTACAGTGCAGATTTTTATGACATGGATTTGAAATCTGTAATGAACATGTTCATTCTTTTAAGTAGATATTTGTTGGATCCTGCTCCAGGAGGATGACGCAGGTTAGCTCCATTGCAATAGGGCTAATCTGTGTCCAAATACCACCTCTGTAAGGATAAAATCCTCAGCAGAAATCCAAGGTATCGCCTCGGATGTCTGACAAGCATTAGACGTCAGATTATCCCAACAGGACAAGTCCAATGTATGAACCTACCCTAAAGGTAGGTTCATACCATGATGTTGGATGCAGAATTTGACACGGATTTAGTGCTGAATCAACACCGTAATCCGTATCCAGATCTGATTGCTATTTGCGTCATTTCAATAGAAGGTGTATGTATTGCAAGTGTCTTTTTTGAAGGGACAGTCCCTACTTTTGACTCAAATCCTTCTGTCTCTTTACTGCCCAAAGGGGTTATACGTTAAACAATATATGCTGTATTGGGGCCAGAGTTGTCCAAAAAAGTAAAAGAAAAACCTAATACTTATCCAGCTGTACCTTGTTGCTCCAGAGCTCTTGTCAATCCATTCCTTTTGACTTTCGGGTTCTTGTCCTGACACAGAGGAAAGACTCACGCGCCATTTACTGTCAATGGAGCTTGAGCTTCTCCAGCGTGTTGGTACAAGAAACTGGAAGTCAAGAAGAATGGATCACCGGGAGCTCGGAAGCAACAAGGGACAGCTGGATAAGTATTGTTTCTTTTTACATTTTTTGGACCACTCTGGTCTGAATGTAACCAACTTTTTTTCTTTGCTTTTAATGAACAACCCCTTGAAAAAGGTTTCCCCGTCTCACACTTTCATGGCACAGGTGCAGTGTGTGTGCCCCAGGCATTTGTTTGCTGTGATATAACTGCACCATATATTCCTACCCTAAGGGCATGTCCCCACAGCACATGTCCGTCTGGTGGGTTTTCCGCCCGCAGGCCCCCGAAACACATTCTATATGCACATTCTTCCGTCCTGTTTTCGGACAGAATATGTGCAAGTGAAGGTGGAGGACTTTCCTCCGCTCATCACTGAGCAAAGCCACCCCCCCCCCCCCCCCCCCGCGCGGACGTGTGCCGGATAAACTGACCGGTTTTTGTCGTGTGCCGTGTGAACACACCCTAATACAGTGTGTGCAGAATTATTAGGCAAGTTGTATTTGAGAGGATTCTTTTTATTATTGAACAACAACTATGTTCTCAATCAACCCAAAAGACTCATAAATATTAAAGCTTAATATTTTTGGAAGTTGGAGTGGGCTTTTTATTAGATTTGGCTGTCTTAGGAGGATGTTTGTTTGTGCAGGTAACTATTACTGTGCAGAATTATTAGGGAACTAAATAAAAACTTATATCAGTTTATCCATTTTTAGAGCAATATCATAATCCCTTGATTACTCTTTAAAATAGGCAACATAGGATTTTCCCTTATCCTCTTCAATGTACCTCAATGTGAATGGTTGCCATAAACAGATACTTAGTGCACTTAACTTCTTTCACGTATAAATTTAATAATATTTGCACACGTTTTACGTACAGCAAACTTTTTATCTTCAACACTTTTCAACACTCTATATAAGCGAGTAATCATATGGTGACAAAATATAATATGCTTTTGTCACCGGATGATTACTCGCTTATATAAAGTGTTGAAAAGTGTTGAAGTGAAAAAGTTTGCTGTACGTTAAACATGTGCAAATATTATTAAATTTATACGTGAAAGAAGTTAAGTGCACTAAGTATCTGTTTATGGCAACCATTCACATTGAAGAACTTAATAAAAACCAAATCTATACTCATCTCACTTGTTTATTTTCCCCAGGTAAACCAATATAACAACAGACAATTTAGAAATAAACATTTCTGACATTCAAAAACAAATCAGTGACCAATATGGCCGCCTTTCTTTACGATGACACTCCAAAGCCTTCCATCCATAGATTCTGTCAGTTGCTTGATCTGTTTACGATCAAAATTGCGTGCAGCAGCCTCCCAGACACTGTTCAGAGAGGTGGACTGTTTTCCCTCCCTGTAGATCTCACATTTTAGGAGGGACCACAGATTCTCTATGGGGTTCAGATCAGGTGAACAAGGGGCCATGTCATTATTTTTTCTTCTTTTAGATCTCTACTGGCCACCACGCTGTGGAGTATTTGGATGCATGTTCTGCATGAAAGTCATGTTTTTCTCGAACGATACTGACTTCTTCCTGTACCACTGCTTGAAGAAGGTGTTTTCCAGAAACTGTAGGTCTTGGATTTGAGCTTCACTCCATCCTCAACCCGAAAAGGTCCCACAAGTTTATCTTTGATGATACCAACCCATACCAGTACTCCACCTCCACCTTCCTTGCTGGTGTCTAAGTCAGAGGGGAACTCTCTGCCCTTCACTGATCCAGCCTCGGGCCCATACGTCTGGCCCATCAAGAGTCACTCTCATTTCATTAGTCAATAAAACCTTAGAAAAATCAGTCTTAAGATATTTCTTGTCCCAGTCTTGACGTTTTATCTTATGTTTCTTGTTCAAAGGTGGTCGTTTTTCAGCCTTCCTTTCCTTGGCCATGTCCTGAGTATCGCACACCTTGTGCTTTTTGATACTCCAGTAACGTTGCAGCTCTGAAATATGGCAAAATTGGTGGCTAATGGCATTTTGGCAGCTTCATGCTTGATTTTCCTCAATTCATGGGCAGTTATTTTGCGCCTTTTTTTTTCAACACGCTTCTTGCGACCCTGTTGGCTATTTGCCATGAAATGCTTGATTGTTCGGTGATCATGCTTCAAAAGTTTGGCTATTTCAAGACTACTGCATCCCTCTGCAAGACATCTCACAATTCTTGACTTTTCAGAGTCCGTCAAATCTCTCTTCTGACCATTTTGCCAAACGAAAGGAAGTTGCCTAATAATTAAGCACAACTTATATAGGGTGTTGATGTCATTAGACCACACCCCTCCTCATTAGAGAGATGCACATCACCTGATTTACTTAATTGGTAGTTGGCTTTCAAGCCTATACGGCTTGGAGTAAGACAACATGTATAAAAAGGATGATGTGATCAAAATACTCTTTTGCCTAATAATTCTGCACACAGTGTAGTTATACAGTGGGGAAAAAAAGTATTTATTCAGCCTCCAATTGTGCAAGTTCTCCTACTTAAAAAGATGAGCGAGGCCTGTAATTGACATCATAGGTAGACCTCAACTATGAGAGACTAAATGAGAAAACAAATCCAGAAAATCACATTGTCTGATTTGCAAAGAATTTATTTGCAAATTATGGTGGAAAATAAGTATTTGGTCACCTACAAACAAGCAAGATTTCTGGCTCTCACAGACCTGTAACTTCTTCTTTAAGAGGCTTCTCTGTCTTCCACTCATTACCTGTAGTAATGGTACCTGTTTGAACTTATCAGTATATAAGACACCTGTCCACAACCTCAAACAGTCACACTCCAAACTCCACTATGGTGAAGACCAAAGAGCTGTCGAAGGACACCAAAAACAAAATTGTAGCCCTGCATTGAATCTGCAATAGGCAAGCAGCTTGGTGTGAAGAAATCAACTGTGGGAGCAATAATTAGAAAATGGAAGACATACAAGACCACGGATAATCTCCCTAGATCTGGGGCTCCACGCAAGATCTCACCCTGTGAGGTTAAAATGATCACAAGAACGGTGAGCAAAAATCCCAGAACCACACGGGGGACCTACTGAATGCCCTGCAGAGAGCTGGGACCAACGTAACAAAGGCTACCATCAGCAACACACTACGCCACCAGGGACTCCGATCCTGCAGTGCGAGACGTGTCCTCCTGCTTAAGCCAGTACATGTCCAGGCCCGTCTGAAGATTTGCTAGAGAGCATTTGGATGATCTGGAAGAGTTTTGCGAGAATGTCATGGTCAAATGAAACCAAAGTAGAACTGTTTGATAGAAACACAACTCTTCGTGTTTGGAGAGAGAATGCTGAGTTGCATCCAAAGAACACCATACCTACTGTGAAGCATGGGGGTGGCAACATCATGCTTGGGGTATGTATCATAAGATTTTGAGTGCAAACCTCATTCCATCAGCAAGGCCATTAAAGATGAAACATGGCTGGGTCTTTCAGCATGACAATGATCACCGCCATGGCAATGAAGGAGAAGCATTTCAATGTCCTGGAGTGGCCTAGCCAGTCTCCAGATCTCCCCATAGAAAACCTTTGGAGGGAGTTGAAAGTTCGTGTTGCCCAGCCACAGCCCCAAAATATCACTGCTCTAGAGGAGATCTGCATGGGCCAACATATCAGCAACAGTATGTGCCAGCCTTGTGAAGACTTACAGAAAATGTTTGACCTCTGTCATTGCCAACAAAAGATATATAACAAAGTATTGAGATGAACCTTTGTTATTAACCAAATACTTATTTTCCACCATAATTTGCAAATAAATTCTTTCCAAATCAGACAATGTGATTTTCGGGATTTTTTTCTCATTTTGTCTCTCATAGTTGAGGTCTACCTATGATGTCAATTACAGGCCTCTCTCATCTTTTTAAGTGGGAGAACTTGCACAATTGGTGGCTGACTAAATACTTTTTTTTCCCCACTGTATTTCTTGGGACATCTGATGCATCTGTTTGCATAATGAATTGCCTGGAAAAATCAGAGGCCACCTACACTGACTGTTTAGAAAGAGCCTGCTTCAGGTCCGCCTCTGGGGACCACTTTACCATGGCAGATTTTGTGCCCTTCATGAGGTTAGTCAGGGGTATTGCAATCTCAGCAAAGTTTGGAATGAACCTTCTGTAGTAGCTGACTATACCCAGGAAGGCCCTGACCTGCTTTTTTGTGAGTGGTTGTGGCCAGCTCTGGATCGCCTCCACCTTATTTATTTGTGGATTTATCTTGCCTCTTTCCACTATATAGCCCAGGTATCTGGCTTCCTCCAATCCCATTTCACATTTGCCGGGATTTGTAGTGAGACCAGCCTCCCTCAAAGCATCCAGAACTGCTTGAACCTTAGGCAGATGACTCGCCCAGTCCCGGCTGAAAATGGCGATATCATCAAGGTAGGCGGCTGTATATCTCCCATGGGGACGTAATATACGGTCAATGGCCCTCTGGAAAGTAACTACTTCTCCCTGCAACCCAAAAGGCATCTGCACATATTGATAGGACCAGTCTGGTGTGGAGAAAGCAGTCTTCTCCCAAGCTTCTCTAGACAATGGGATATGCCAGTGCCTTTTTGTTAGGTCTAGGGTTGTGATATACCGGGCTGATCCTAACATCTCAATCAGTTTGTCTACCCAGGGGATGGGGTAGACGTCAAACTTAGATACCTCATCGAGCTTACGGAATTCGTTACAAAACCTCCATTCCCTGTTCGGTTTTGGTACCAGCACTATTGGACTGGACCAGCCACTCTGACTCCTCTATCACCCCTAAGTTTAGCATCATCGTCACTTCATTGGTCACTATTTCCCGGCAGGCTTCAGGAATCCTGTAAAGTTTCAAATTTACCGGAACGTGTGGCTCAGTAAGTACCTCATGCTCAATGCCCTCTACCAGGCCTGGCACCACTGAGAACAGGTCCTTATTATATTGCAACAACTCCATACATTGCTGCGTCTGGGAAGGGGACAGAGTTTCAGAAATTTTGACTGCTGCAATATCCGGGACTGGTTAGGTCACCAAACAAGGGTCTGGGGAAGGATCCCCCGGTCTTAACTCTCTAAGTCTGGCTGACCGATTATATATCCGGGACTGTGCCTCTTGTGCCTGCAGGAGATGTTTTCTTATGATGGGCACTACATTAGATAGCCTATCCTGCATCTGAGCCACATGTTTAATGACACTCTTGTATTGGGTGGCTTCACTCTCCCAGGTCTCTTTCACGATGTCAAGTAAAACCCTGGGGTGTCGCCTATACAACAGCTCAAACGGGGAGAACCTAGTGGACGCTTGTGGCACTTCCCTGATGGAAAACAACAAGTAGGGCAATAAACAGTCCCAGTCGCGACCATCTGAGGGTGATAAACTGAGGTGTGCAACTGTTTAATCTTCAGGACTTTACATAGTTCCCTCATCATCTTGGACATGAATGGTGTCCCATGGTTCATCAGAATCTCCTTAGGTAACCACGCTATTGAGAATATAAAAAATAGTTCCCTGACAATGGATTTGGCTAACGTATTCCTTAAGGGTACCGAGTCACATAATCAACGAGCACTAGAATATATTGATGCCCTCTAGCTGACCTCACCAAGGGCCCCACCAGATCCACTGCAATTCGTTCAAACAGAACCTCTATGATGGGCCAGGGGACCAAGGGGGTATGAAAATGGGCCACCGGGATGTTATCTGGCACACGGGACAAGCCTGGCAAAAATCCCCTATTCCTCTGAAACACTCTGGCTTATAGAACCTCCTTAACACCCACTCCTGGGTCTTGTCAGCCCCAAGGTTACCACCCAACACATGGGAATGGGCCAGATCTAGTACCATGCACCTGTAGGGCCCAGGTTCTACTAGTTGCTCTATGACTTTATCCCTCACTTTATATGATAGTCTCAGGGGTTGACTTCTCATCCTGATCTCTGAAAAACACTGACAAAGGAAAATTATCAGGGGCTTCAACGCCCACATTACCTGTATCTTCTGGGCTTCCTGGGCGGTTATGTGTACTGCTTTTGCCGATAGGTACCAGAACAAGGGAAAGTCCCGACCCACAATAATGGGATGCATCAAGTTTGTGACAACACCGACGGGGTGGGATATAGTAGTCCAGCCTGTGTCAATTTTCACCTGGGCCATGGGATAATGCTTAGTGTCTCCATGCATATCATCCCAACCTTTTCCCAGGGACTAGTACATGCGGGAGTGTGGCCTTTAGCAGGGTCACCAAACTTCCTGAGTCCAGTCACCGTAGTGCCGTTTATCGACACCTGGGGGCCCTCCCCATGGCTGGGTATAGCGCTGCAGACAGGGTGCGCAGACCATGAGCAGCGCTGGCCTATAGAGCACTCCATAGGCTCTGTGTACTCTGGACACTGAGCAGCAATGTGACCGGGGTTCTGACATCTCCAACAGATAATGTCACGGCCAGGACCTCTTGATCTGAGGTCAGCCCCCGCCTTTGCTTAAGGATGTTTTTCCACAGTGTACTTAGGTCCCTTCTTTGTGATGTCAGTACCACTCTTGGCACCCCAGTACTGTGACCTCAGTCTCCCCGAGTCACTCAGAGAGTTCTCCACAGCTACATAATGCTCAACGAGACCAATGAGCTCATCCACATTCTGAGGATTCCCCTGTGCCACCCAACACTGTATGGGTCTAGGATGCGAATGTACAAACCGATCAATTACGACCCACTTGACCATTTGGGCAGGAGTGTAGGTCTCAGGTTGAAGTCACGTCTGAATGAGATGAAACGGGTCGAACATCTGGGACCTTGGCAGCTTGTCCTTGCTGTATCCCCAACGATGCATTCGTTGTGCACGGACAGCCACCGTCACTCGCGCCAGAATTTTGGCCTTTAGCCGAATGACGTCCTGCAAAGTCAGGTCAAAATAAGGGAGTAAGGGAGTAACTTTTCCCGATCAGCTACCCTCTCGAATACCGACAGGAAGGCCTCGACGCCCTCCTGTGGCGTCATTTTCTTTAACGCTTCGCGTACGTTTCTCCTGGCATTGCGGTTCTCCCCTTGCGTTGAGGTGGCCTCCGCCTCTCTGGCTCTGATCGACTCGGTTAACACCACCATCTGTTGGACAAGGAGTATGTTGGTCTCCTGTTGAGCTCTCACAGTTTCCATGTGAGCTAGCTGCTGCTGTACACTGACCCTGACCAGGTGCTTAAGGAGCTCCTCCATGCTCTCAGACTGTTTTTTTAACCCTGTTGCTGCCTTGACCCAGGACATGCACTTTGTATTTCAGGGATGTTGCCCACATTTGAGACACCAATTGTGAGGGGTCAGCGCAAAGGCAAGCACACACAGGGATTTTAATAAAAAATAAAGATGCAACTTATTTTAAAGTCCACGGTGTCGTAAACAAATTCAGCTTGACTTCAGCATAAAACAGTTCAGCGTATAACATAAAGTCCTTGCTTCAGGTATACAAAACAAAATGCAACATGCTCACCAAAAGCATAACTTCAGGCCTACACAGCCTCAAAGCTCTGCAGTATACAGTTCCTGGTTGCAGGTCCAGAAACACACCTCCTGGCTCCCTGCACCAGCTGCCTTTTATTCGGCTGGTAAGACCTGGGCTGGAGTATTGGAGCGACCTTTCCAACCCAGGCTCTCTGGCCGATCCATAAAAAACCAGACCCAAGCGGAGCAGAAAATAACCTGCTCAGTAACAACTGTCACTGGCACAACCTATGTTTTTTTTATATCACCGAGGCCAGCCACCTTTTGGCCCTTCTACTATATATATATATATATATATATATATATATATATATATATATATATATATATATAATTTTATTTGCATTTTGCAGTGAGGAATAAGTGTTTGATCCCTCTGGCAAACAAGACAATACTTGGTGGGAAAACCCTTGTTGGCAAGCACAGCAGTCAGACTTTTTTGTAGTTGATGATGAGGTTTGCACATAAGTCAGGAGGAATTTTGGTCCACTCCTCTTTGCAGATCATCTCTAAATCATTAAGATTTTGAGGCTGTCACTTGGTAGCTCGGAGCTTCAACTCCTTCCATAAATTTCCATAAATGGGATTAAGGTCTGGAAACTGGCTAGGCCACTCCATGACCTTAATGTGCTTCTTTTTGAGCAGCTCCTTTGTTGCCTTGACTGTATTTTTTGGGTCATTATATTGCTGGAAGACCCAGGCATGACCGATTTTTATTGTCCTGGCGGAGCGAAGGAGGTTGTCACTCAGGATTTTATGGTACATGGCGCCATCCATTCTCCCATTGATGGGGTGTAGTAGTCCTATGCCCTTAGCAGAGAAACAACCACAAAACATAATGTTTTCTCCTCCATGCGTGACAGTGGGGACGGTGTTCTTTGGGTTTGCTTTTACTGCTAGAAATGTACATTAGCTCTCCTCCAAAATAAAGCTTTCTCGCTAGTGCTACCTATAGTTAGCTACTCTGTAATTCCATGTCTGACCCATGATGAGGCCTTGAAACATGACATTTTAACCAAACCAAGGCCTCATCCATAAGAAGGAGACACCCGTCTGTAGACAGTTACTTAGAAGTTCATTCCTTTTTGTTAGAACAGCAGAAAAACTGGTTGGCTACCAGACATGCCTGTGCTGTAGCTTTTGGGTTCTGGTTTTCATTGAAAAGATACAGTTAAAGGTATGTGGTCTTACAACCAATGCTCCATGGGAAACAAAGTGTACAAATTAGGTCTCCTCTAAAAGGAAGAAAACGCTGACTTACAGAGTAGCTACATGTAGGTGGCACTAGAGAGAATGCTTTGTTACTTCTGAAAAGCTCATTTGCATACTTTTCCCCTAAAGCATTGCCTTGTATACTCCATAACTTTAGTGGGATCTTCTTAGTGAAAACCAGAACCATTCAGGTTCTTTACTCTCTTAGCTGCCTATTTGGGTAGGCCAACTTTAACTTACGACTCCTTGGTAGACACGTGGCTGGAAGCCAGAAGCAAGATATTCTCTTCTTAAGCTTAAATGATGTGTGACCATTGATCGCTGGAAGGGTTGGGAAGTTTTATGGCGGCCCATTTCCTGTTAGAGAGGGCCTTCATAGAGTGCATTTTTGTACACTTTTTTAAGCACTTGGGTGATAGCATGTACTCGGGTTTTCCAAATATTAAGAAAAAACAAGTACTGGTGCCCGTTGTAGTTCAGGCTTTTTTTGGGGAGCTAATAAATCATACATTGATGCATTACAGTATATTAGATTTTGTGTTACAATACTGTTTTCAGAATTTCTATTACTTAATTTAAAAAAATTAATAAAGCCTGCAAAAAAATTACCCAACCAGGATGTAAGCTAGTATGGTGCACCACATGTAACAGTCTTACATATGTGCGACTGTAATACAAGCAATCATCTTCCCCACATTTAGTGATACTAGTGATAATTCTGCAATCTCCCTTGTCTAGTACTGCAGCTCTTCTAAATGTTGGTGTGAATTGGTTTTTGACTTGTGTGTGTGCAGCTACAGTGAAGGAAATAAGTATTTGATCCCTTGCTGATTGTGCAAGCCCACTGACAAAGATATGAACAGTCTATAATTTTAAGGGTAGGTTGACAGATAGAATATCCAAAATAAAATCCAGAAAATCACATTGTATAAATTATATAAATTTATTTGCATTTTGCATTGAGAAATAAGTATTTGATCCCTCTGGCAAACAAAACAATACTTGGTGTCAAAACCCTTGTTGGCAAGCACAGTAGTCAGATGTTTTTCGTAGTTGATGATGGGGTTTGCGCACATGTCATGACGTCATTAAGATTTTGAGGCTATCGCTTAGCACCTCGGAGCTTCCATTCCCTCCATAAGTTTTCTATGGGATTAAGGTCTGGAGACTGGCTAGGTTACTCCATGACCTTAATGTGCTTCTTTTTGAGCCCTCCTTTGTTGCCTTGGCTGTATGTTGTTGGTCATTGTCTTGCTGTAAGACCCAGCCACGACCCATTTTTAATGTGCTGGTGGAGGGAAGGAGGTTGTCACTCAGGATTTTACGGTACATGGCTCCATCCATTCTTTCTTGATGCGATGAAGTAGTCCTGTGCTCTTAGCAGGGAAAACCCCCAAAACATAATGTTTCCACCTCCATGCTTGGGGACGGTGTTTTTTTGGGTCATAGGCAGCATTTCTCTGTCTCCAAACATGGCGAGTTGTGTTAGTGCCACAGAACTCAATTTTTGTCTCATCTGACCACAGCACCTTCTCCCAGTCACTCACAGAATCCTCCAGTTGTTCATTGGCAAACTTAGGGGGCCTGCAAATGTGTCTTCTTGACAGAGGGACCTTGCAGGCATGGGGTTTTAAAACCATTATGCGTAATGTGTTACCAATGATTTTCTTGATGATGGGGGCCCAGTGCCTTGATCAGTACACGTTCCCCCGTTAGTTTTAGAATGATTCTCCCTTGTCATGAGGGGAGTTTTTGGCGGGTGCCCAGTCGATGTCGATTGCAGTATTTTGTATTTCTCCTTTTTCTTACTATTGCCCAACGTTGTCTCCTTCTCCCCCAGCTCTGTTTAGGTTTTTTACCCCTTCCGTTTGTGTAGGTCTGTGATCTTGTCCCTGAACCCTTTTAGAAAGCTCTTTGTTTTGCCATGTTGTAGAGGTTAGGTTTGTAGAGTTGTGGACAGGGTCTTTATACGGGGTAAGATTTGGATTAGGAGTTCAAACTGGTTGTAGAACCCAGAACTTTTAGGTTTTGGTAGGGGATCAATAGTTTGTCAGTAATTTTTACTTTTTTTTCTAGGAAAAATTTTTTAACCCCTTTTTAAATTGTGTAAGTTTGCCATACAAGACATGAATGTTTAATTTTAAGGGTGGGTTAATTTTAACATTGAGAGATAGAATATCCCAAAAATTTAAAATATCCAGAAAATCACTTGTATAAATATATAATTTTTTGCATAAATTGCTGAAAAAATGTGCCAAAAAAAAATACCACCCAAAAATTTTTTCACAATTTTCATAGAGTACAATGTAAAATACATGCCACCAATCAGATGATGCATATTTTATCATTGTATATTTGTGCGCGTCTGAAAAGAATTGACGTCAACACAGAAAGCTAAGTGGGGCGATATTCGATGAACGCCGTATTCGCTTTGAAATTCTGCGCTTGGAGGCGTGTAATTTCAACTAAAAAACGAGCAGCGTTTATGGCGCATACTTGTGCGTGCTGTGAACCCAGCCTTAGACCTTGCTCTGCTGGTTTTCTATCTTGGTTCTAACACGTGACTCAGAGCAGCACATTAAGTTATGATAGGCTGGTCCTACACAAATGAGGTATCAGTCCCCTATGAGAAATCTAACAGGCTTCCACAAAAGAAATAGTGTTGTTATAACCTTTGTGCACTGCAATCCCAGTATGTGTCTATGTTACAATATCCCATAAAGCTCCTCATCTCATATTATGAGCTTTTAATTTTGCATAAAAACATACTTTGACTGGTGTCAAACATAGCATTTTTGGGTAAAAAAAATTTTGGCAACGTATTTTCTGGAATTTTTGCCAGGTCTTCTTAATTTTTTTGATGAGGGGGTTGGTTAAAAATGTTGTTGCTAGATGTTAGCTAGAAGTCAGTAGTGAAATATCAAACACACCACATAGATTGCTTTTTTTTCTTTGTGGCTTTTCTTATCCATCTCGGGTGCAATATTTGGATCAGTGGCCTTTTTTTTTTTCCAAAACGCTGAAGGCTGGAGGGAGTGGGGGGATGAGATAAGTAGGGAGTTTGTGGCATTTTTCTAATACAGGCCATCATTATTTTTAATCCTACTTTAGAAAAAAAGTATAAATGTATTTTGCATTTTTAGTGTATTTTTGTGGCATAAAGGTATCAAAGAAAAAAGCACACATAAAAAACATGCACAAATGTGCTTTTAATTTATAAAGAATGGCCCACACTTTCTACTTGAAAATAAACAGATAATGGTCGGTGAGATCTAGCGTACATTGCAGAAAGGTTATTCTAATGGGTCAAATGGTAATATTTTAAAAGGGAGTTCTGGCAGAAAAACATTCATCAGAATTGGGGCTAGTTGCTGGGTAAAAAAAAAAAAGAAAAAAGTTATACTTGCCCTAAACTGCTGTTGCTCCAGAGCTCCCTGAATTTCTACCCGTCTTCACTTTCGGGTTATTGTCCTGAAACACAAGAAAGGCTGGCATTCCATCCCCTTACCTTAGAAGGTGAGTCTTTCCTGTGTATTGAGACAAAAACCTGGAAGAGAAGAGGAGCGGATCGCCGGGGAGCTCTGAAGCAGCATTGGCGGGGTTTGGGATGTAAATATAACTTTTTTTGGTTAGTTTTTTAACCAGAGTGGTCCCTTTTCTGGTAAATTTTCTTCTACTGGACAATTCTTTAAACTTTTCTCTGATTACTTGCCTAATAAGTACAGTAGGTATCTTTTGCTCTAATAGCTATGTCTGAATGAAATGTTCACACCTGTCATCCTCGCTAGTACATGTGATACCTTTGAACATTATTGCCCTGCTCTCTTCCTTATCTCAGCTAATGATTTTTAGCAGAAATATGTCAATATATAGTCTCTGTTCCATCAGAACTGGTGTAAAGATACTCATGGGGCCCCTCGAGCACTTTATATTTTTAATATATTCCTGGAGAATGGTTGCTGTCTTTTCTCATGAAGTTAAAGGATTATTCTCAGGTCATTGATTAGCTGTAAACATATTCAGTAAAGACTATTACCAAATACATTCTGATTTTGCTTTCCTCCAGAGCTAGAACAGATCTTATCTCCTGCTTATGGACACAAGTTTCCCTAGGTTACCAACCACTTTTCTTTACTTTAGCACAAGTGGCCACGATGGTGATATCATTCCCTGCTTATTATTTGGCTTATTATCACTCCCTGCTGTGTCTTGTTAGTAGCACATAAGCTTACTTATCTATGTTACTGACAAACGTTAACCCTTTAGAACTCTGTTGCTTTACATCCTACTGTTTTAACCAGTACCTGAATATACAAAAAGCTATAACACAAAGTTCTATGTATAAAACTACTAAATAATTGTCATACATTTGCCAAATAACACTGCTACAGAAAACTAGAATCTCAAGGCTAATATTACCACCAATACCAAATACCGTAAGATCATAACCACATATTACCTCCACATAGTGACTGAATAGTACCACCACATATCACCACCACATAGTGGCTAAAAAATATCACCACCTATCATCAACACATATCACTACAACATAGTGGCTGAACCATACCACCATATATCATTACATAGTGGCTGAATCATATGGCCACATCATGAACACATAGCACCACCACACAATGACTGAATAATACACCATACCATTAATGAAAAAAAAACATTACACTACGACTAATATTACCGCCACATGGTGGTAGATTACAGTAAAATTACATTCAGCAGCTAACATGAAATATCTTCTCTGATAAGTCATTCTTTTCTGTGATGAGTCATTTACTTTCCCTTTTCTTCTTCATCTGGCCTGGACCATCATCATGAATTTACCACACAGACATCTTGGATTCCTCTCTTTTTCACTTCTCTACCAATTTCTACCTCTGTACAAACTCCCCATACAAAGCACCCCAAATAGTAATAATTACCCCCTTGTTCCTGTAACAGTAAAAGTGCCCCCAAATGGCTATGTGGCTCCCATTTGTGCACCAAGTTTTCGTCTTGTTTTGTGTCCCAATATAGTAGGTAGTTAAATCCTCTAATATAGTATGATGGTACACCCCCAAACTTGGTAGACAGATAGGTAGACCCCTTTTAGGTAGTCCGCAATAAAGGTAGGCATATACCTCCCTTATGGCTAGGTAAATTTGAAGGTTCTCCACAAGAAAGGTATCTAGGACCTCCATTAAGTTGTTATATATCTCTTCCAGTAAGTAGGCATATAGATCCCTAGTAGGTGGTTATATAGGCCCCCTGTCAGTAGGTGAGTAGGTACTGTATATAGAGCCACTGTAGGTAGGTAGGAATATAGGCAACCGTAGCTAGTTATATAGGCCCCCTGTGGGTAGTATGCAGATATGTAAAGGGGACTCTTGTATGTAGGTTGGTATCTGACCCCTGTAGGTAGGTAGGTATAGAGGCTCCCAGTAGGTATGCATATAAGACCCTAGTATGTAGATAGGTAAGTAAGTATGTAAAATATCTGCAGGTAGATATATAGGAGCCTGTAGGTTGGTACATTTCCTACATAGGTAGATATAGCTTCCCTGTATGTAGGTATTTATAGCCCCCTATAGGTAGGTAGATATAGCCCCCTTGTTGGTAGACTTAGTCCCCTTAAAGGTAGATATAGCCCCCCCCGTAGCTAAATATAGCCCCCCATAAATATATAAAAAAGACACATATGCATGTTTTTCTCACTATCTGACATGAAATCAGAATAAACCTTACCTGTTTAGGTCAATTGGGATTGCTAAAGTTATTTGTATTTGTTAAATGCCAGAATAATGAGAGATAATTATTTAGGGCATTTTTATTACTTTCTACAATGTCAAAAGTTTGCATACATTTCATTAGTATTTGGTAGCATTGCCCTTAAACTGTATGACTCCATCTGTGGATGTATTTTAAAGCACACTAGTAAAACACTGCTTCTGTGTGTAACATCATGGAAAAGTCTAAAGAAATCAGCCAAGATATCAGGAAGAGAATTGTGTACTTGCACAAGTCTGGGTCATCTTTGGGTACAATTGCCAGATACCTGAAGGTGCCTTATTCATCTGTACAAACAATTATATGCAAGTACAAACAAGATGGGAATGTCCAGCCATCATACTGCTATTACACCTCACCAAAGACAATTAGGATTACCAAAATTATTTATATTTGCCAAATGCTAGATTAATGAGAGAGAATTTTAAGACATTTTTGTTACTTTCTGGTCAAAAGGTTACATACACTAGTATTACTATGCCTTTAAACAATTTGGGACAGCCCATATAATGATGTCATGTATTTGGATGCTTCTGATAGGTTAATTGGCAACATCTGAGTTAATTGGAGACACATCTGTGTATGTATGTTAAAGTACACCAGAAACACACTGCTTCTGTGTCTAACATAATGGGAAAGTCTAAAGAAATCAGCCAAGAAATCAGAAAGAGAATTCTGGACCTGCACAAGTCTGGATCATTCTTGGGTGCAATTTTCAGATACCTGAAGGCACCTCGTTCATCTGTACAAACAATTATACAAAAGTACAAACAAGATGGGAATGTCCTGCAATCATATCGCTCAGGAAGGAAACGGGTTCTGTGTCTCAGAGATGAGTGTGCTTTGGTCTAACATGTGCATATCAACCCAAGAACAAAAGCAAAAGACCTTGTGAAGATGCTGGTGGAAGGTGGTAAGATTGTGTCATTATCCACAGTGAAATGAGTACTGTATCAACATGGTCTGAAAGGCCACTCTGCCAGGAAGAAGCCATTACTCCAAAAGAAACATATAAAAGCCAGATTAAGGTTTGAAAATGCACACAGAAACAAAGACCTACATTTTGAGACCTGTCCTGCGGTCTGACGAAACTAAAATTGAACTGTTTGGCCATAATGACCATCGTTACGTTTGGAGGAAAAAGGCAGAAGCTTTGAAACCTAAGAACACCATCCCAACTGTGAAACACTGGGGTGGCAGCATCATGTTGTTGGGTTGTTTTGCTGCAGAAGGGATTGGTGCACTTCACAAAATAGCATCATGAGGAAAGAAGATTATGGGGCAATTCTGAAGCAATATCTCAAGACATCAGCCAGGAAGTTAAAGGAAATGGGTTTTCCAAAAGGACAATGACCCAAAGCATCCTGCCAAACTGGTTACAAAGTGGCTTAAGGATAACCAAGTCCGTGTTTTAGAGTGGCCATCACACAGCCCTGATCACAATCCTATTGAAAATGTATTTGCAAAGCTGAAAAGGCAGGTGCGAGCCAGGCGACCTACAAACATGGCTCAGTTACACCTGTTCTGTCAGGAGGAACGGGGCAAAATCACTACCAACTATTGTGAGAAACTTGTGGAAGGATATCCAAAACATACAGTATATCACAAGGCATTATGGGAAAGGAGCTGGGAAGCTCATGCACCCTCTATTTGATGTAACAAATCCTCAATTTGCTTCTGATTCACCAAATCTTTAAGAAGCAAAAGGAATATTAGCCAAGCCAGTATCACTCATCTACACACAGCTGTTTTGGGGAGTCATACAGTTTAAGGGCAATGCTACCAAATACTAATGAAATGTATGCAAACTTTTGACTTTTCTGAAGTAATAAAAATGCCTTAAACAATTCTCTTTCTCATTATTCCGGCATTTGATGAACATAAATAATTTTGGTAATCTTAACTGACCTAAAATAGGTAAGGTTTATTCTGATTTCATGTCAGATAGTGAGAAAAACATGCATATGTGTCTTTTTATAAAGTGTATGTAAACTTCTGGTTATATATGTGGTTCTGTATATATATATATATATATATATATATATATATATATATATATATATATATATATATATATATTATATATTATGGCAGAGTGACCTTTGGTAGTCGCATGATCCTGCCACTAGAGGGCGTGCAGCCAGAGACCTGCAAGCAACAGGCCACCAAGGGTTATCTGGCCTTGGTGGGGTAGAAGCCAGCCATATGAGTTGTCTGCTGCAATAAGCGGTAGGCAACTGTGTATAGTTAGTGTGGTTTTTCAGCCGTTCCTGGGTCGGCTCTTATTGGGAGTAGACAATGTGTCAGGTGGGCGTCTACTCCCCATGTTCCAGGCCACGTATTGGATATGTCTCAGGAGACCTATTAAAGGCCTCCTACTCCAGGTGATCAGGGAGTGTGGTTTGCTGCCAGAAATTTGAGCTGCAGAAGAGCTGAGGAGAGGTTCTTACCCCAAGGCTTGAGGGAAGCCAGAATTAGGAGACTGGCCAGGTTGTATATTGGTGAGTCTGGACACCAGGTCCAGACCATGGTAGAGAGGGGGTCTACATGTGTAGTGAGTGGACAAACGGCCGAGGATTTTGTTGGGTTTGTTTTGTTTGGTTTCATGTAACATGTGCCTGAAGAGGAAATAAAGCTAAAGAAAGAGAAGCCTGGTGTGAGTCTGACATATGTTGGAGTGCCAGCCAACTAACCACCAAAAGTGGCGATCCCAAAGCTAAGCGACCCCGGGACGGTCCAAGATGGCGTCCGGACACAAGTGAAGCATCACAATATATATATATATATATATATATATATATATACATATATAATATATATAAACATATATATAAATATATATATATATACATTATATATTATACATATATATATAATATATTATAATATATATATATATATATATATATATACAGTATATATATATTCAAAACACCATCTGATGAATGCCATAAAAATGCCAGTATTACTGTGTTTTGGTCACCTTGCTTCCCAAAAAAATAGATTGAAAAGTGAGCAGATTGCAACTAGTTGGCCTCAGGAAATGTGTATCCAGAGCTTATCACTAGTTATATCTTCAGTTTGGATGACTTAAATGGATTTTCTCATCAGGCTGTTTTACAGTATGCTCTTCACAGCATGTCTTAGTCTCCCACTACAGCACTGACTGACATTTTAGCTTTGCTATTCCTAGATGAGCCTGTTTGAGGGACATTGTTGATGGAAGGGTTTTACCAGCAGGGCAGAAGGCTACAGATCTCTAGAGTTTGTGAGTAAGAAAGATAGACAAGCTCCAGTGCTGCTGGTAAAACACAGCAGGAAGAGACATTACCATTCTTGCCAGGGCTGCTAGAGCAGAAAGAGGTTAGTAACCTAGAAAACCTTCTGTAAACAAGCAGAAGATAAAAACTGCTCAAACAAATCAGAAAAATCAGAACAGCAATGTATTTGGTAATATTATTTATTTACCTGTGCCTACATGTTTAAAACTTATTAATGTGTTAAGAATACCCTTTAAATAGGAAGTGTCAAGTAATGCTAATTGTTAATTAACCTAGTCTGTTGATTCCTTATTCTTACACATAATATAAAGACTAGAAGGTCAAGTTATGACAATATTGTCAGGTGGAGAACTGTTAACACATTAAAATGGCAGTAACATGGCTGTTTCTATACTAAATTGCACTCAGGAAGGGGTGAAGAAGTTTCTCCCCCACCCCTCCCCCCTGTAACATAATGCGCATGATGCATCACCATCAACCAAATCCAAAATATAAAAAAAGCTTTAACACAAGGTGCTACGTATTAAATTACTAAATAATAGTCATACAGTTAGGGGCCGTTCACACGGCTTATTTCGCCGCGGATTGTAGCCGTATTGCGCGCCGGATTTGCGCTGCAGTACGGCTCCAATCCGTTGCAGTAATTAAGGTAATCCACAGTTCTCATAGAGATCAGTGGATTCCGTCGCTCCTACCCGCTCAGCGAATCCACCGGGTGGGGAGAAAGTCACCTGCACATTATCCAGGCGCAATACGCGCCGTGGATAATGCAAGTCTATGGGGCCGGCGGGCAGCGCCCCCGCCCCTTATTCAAACCGTAATTGCGAGCGCAATCCGGCTCGCAATTACGCCTTGAATAAGCCGTGTGAACACGGCCTTACCAAATAACACTGCTACACAAAACCAGAATCCCAAGGCTAATAGTAAAATTGTCCTACTGAGGCCACATATCTCAGGCACATAGTAACCACATATCACCACCACACCATGACCACATATCACCAGCATATAGTGACCGAATACTGCCATAACGTGACCACATAGTGACTGAATAATACACCACACCATTACTGTATATATGCCATTATACTACAACCAATATTACCGGCACACAGTGACCATACAGTAGTGGATACCAGTTGTACACAGGCTCTGCAGACATATAAGTGATTACAGTAAAGTTACATCCAGGGACTCACAGGAGACGTCTCTGAAGAGTTGTTCTCTTTCCCTCTTTCTTCTCCATCTGTCCCAGACCGCCATGACATCTTCTCCCAGGCACGTCTCTTCACTGTAGAATTTACAAAACAAAAATCTCAGACTTCTCATTTTATCAGCAGTTCTCTACTAATTCTTATCTCTGTACAAACTCCCCATCTACAGCGCCCCAAATGGTAATAATTACCCCCTTGTGTCCCAAACAGTAAAAGTACCCCGAAACGGCTATGAGGCTCCCATTTGCGCACCAAGTTTTAGTCTTGTATGTAGGTCACTATGTAGGCAGTCCTCAATTAGGTAGGTGTATAGCGCCCACTAGGTAGGTAGAGTTATAGGTCCCCCAACAGGTAGGTATCTCGGTCTCCTATTAAGTAGATAGGTAGTTATATAGGCCCAATAAGTAGAAATATAGGTCCTTATTATGTAGTTATTTGAACTACCAGGTAGATGCCCCCTGTAGACAGATAGTAGCCCCCTGTAGCCAGTAAATTCCCCCCTGTAGCCAGTAAATTGCCCCCTGGAGCCAGGTAGTAGCCCTCTGCAGCCAGGTAGTTGCCCCCTGTAGCCAGTAAATTTTCCCGTATAGACAGGTAATATGCCCCCCTGTAGCCAGTAAATTGCCCTCTGTAGCCAGGTAGTAGCCCCCTGTAGCCAGTTAGTAGCCCTCTGCTGCCAGATAGTTGCCCACTGGAGCCAGTAAATAGCCCACTGTAGCCAGATAGTAGCCCCCTGTAGGCAGTAAATTGCTCCCTGTAGCCAGATAGTAGCCCTCTGCAGCCAGGTAGTTGTCCCCTGTAGCCAGTAAATTTTCCCGTATAGCCAGGTAATATGCCCCCCCTGTAGCCAGTAAATTGCCCTCTGTAGCCAAGTAGTAGCCCCCTGTAGCCAGGGAGTAGCCCACTGCAGCAAGATAGTAGCCCACTGCAGTCAGGTAGTAGCCCACTGTAGCCAGTAAATTGCCCACTGTAGCCAGGTAGTAGCCCCCTGTAGTCAGTAAATTGCCCTTGTATCCAGTATATTGCCCCTGTAGCCAGTAAGTAGCCCTCTGTAGCTAGTAAATTGCCCCCTGTAGCCAGGCAGTAGCCAGTAAGTAGCCCCTGTAGCCAGTAGTTGCCCCCTGTAGCCAGTAAGTAGCCCCCTGCAGTTAATGAAAATTAAAAAAAAAAAGGTACTCACCTCTTCATGTTCAATCTCTGCGCTGCAGGTCCAGAAGCTGGTGTACAGTGTAAGCGGTGTGACGTTATCACACTGATAACCACCAGCACTCACAGCTGCTGGAGGCCTCCAGCGTCGCAGAAGGAGTGAGGAGAGCGGTGCTTCACACCCCCTGCGACGCTTATGTGTATATACAGCGCTCACTGAGTGCTGTACATACAAGGAAGAAGGCAGGAGGGTAACGTTCCATCCTGCCTTCTCCCAATTGTAGCAGCTGCACCAAGTGTGTGTAGCTGTTAACTCTGAACAGCCGATGTAAAACGGTCGTGCAGACTCAGAGAGCAATCGCTGGGCGGGCGAGGCGGGTCGGCGCCCCCTCTGGGGATTGCCGCCCCAGGCGCTCGCCCGCCTGTAGGAACGGCCCTGGGCAGTAGGTATGGTAAATACTGAGTAGCTTTTCAAATATGTGCTTTCGTAATAGTGGGCATGTCTTTGAATGTTGCAAAATTCACAGGCAGGACCTAAGAATTAAAGATTTTTGTGTCTAAAGACTTCTGCATTTTAGGTGAAGTAGATGACGTTATAATGCAGGGTTCTGCTGGTTGTATGCTTTGGCTGACGTCTATCTACCTTGACTCGCCCATTACCATGCATGTTCAGCAATGCTATTTTTATTAGGGAAATCAGCAGCTGACAAACGTTCTCTCAGAGGAAATAAATGGCTGCATAGATAAAAATGCAACCTGTCAGATGCAACAGGAGACGTCAGGGACTGTCAGTTTTCTCCAATGACATGAGATTGTTATTGGATTCAGACAACATTGTCAGGATCCACTGATGAAATATCATGTTAAAATGTGCATTTTAGATGTATCAAACCCCCAGGAACTAGTAGACGTGTTGCTAAAATAATAGTAAAATGTCGGCAAATCTGATTTCGACTGATTCACTTATCTGTATAGGGAGTAAATTTTATATAAATGAACGGCTTAGTAGAGGAAAGTAAGTTCTGGATATTACAAGCTCTATAGAAGAAAACATAAAGTTCTTCTGGTTATCACAAACCCTCCAAGTGTATTGTGATTTAGTACTACTACAATATATCATACTTCTGAATGTAACGGTCAGCGGTAGTGGATCCGCTGGACCACCGCAAGCGATGGTATAAGCTACGCCAGGAAGCGGAATCTAAGTAGGTCCCGGATTTCACAAGAGCCCGCCGCAAAGCGGGAAGGACTTGCTGCGGCGGGAGTCTACCAGGTCGCTTCCACTGAGGTGACTTGCTTGTGGTGGCAGCCAAGGGTGAGCATGGTACAGAATCGTCTGGCGTAGGCGAAGTCGTGAATAGACGTTAAGGTCAGGGGTTCGTGGCGGCAGAGGTTCGTGGTCAATAGATGTAGCAAGAGGGTCAGGGCAGGCGGCAAAGGTTCATGGTCAATAAACGTAGCAAGAGGGTCAGAACACCGAAGACACTAGAGCTCACTTCCAATGCTTTCTCTATAGGCTATGGGCACAATAGATCCGGTGCGGAAGTGCCGGGGCGGTAATCTTATATAGGACCAGTGGCCAGCAATTAACCAATTACTGGCGCGCTTGCCCTTTAAATTTCAAAGAGCTGCTGCGAACGCGCGCTAGGGGGCGCACGCACGGCAGCCAGCAGAGAGCCGCATGGAGACAGGAGCGTGGCCAGGTAAGTCCTGGCCCTCGGGGAAGCGAGTGCACCCGCGGCCCGACATGCGGACCGCGTGCGCCACTCGCTCCCAGAGCGGGGGGGGGGGAGAGAAGGCAGATGGGACACGGGTGTGCCCGCAGCCCGACCCATGGCTGCGGGACCACCCGTGACAGTACCCCCCTCCCTCCTTAGGCCACCCCTTTTTTGAAAACATAAATTTCTTCAGTAGGTCACGATCCAAGATGTTATCCTCCGGCTCCCAAGATCCGGATTTCCCAAGAGGAAATATCGCCTCCCTCTGATAGACTTCATAGCCAGAATCTCTTTCACCGAGAACACGTTGGAGGCCTCAGCTTCAGGAGGGGAGGAGGCAACTTTCCGAGGGAAGCGATTAAGCACCACAGGCTTCAGCAGGGAGACATGGAAAGAATTCGGAATATGCATGGTAGGAGGGAGCCGGAGTTTATAGGCCACTGGATTGATCCGCCGTAACACCTCAAATGGCCCTAGGAACCGTGGACCTAGTTCATAGCTTGGTATCTTGAGCCGGACGTACTTGGCCGACAGCCACACCTTATCTCCTGGAGCAAAAGTTGGGGCCGGTCTCCTCTTCTTGTCTGCCTGGGACTTCATGCGGACTGTAGCTTGCTGAGGGGACTGAAGAGTCTGCTGTCAAATGGCAGTCATGTCCCGGACCAGGGTGTCCACTGCAGGAACCTCTGCAGGCAGAAGGCAGAGGGAGGGTTGGGCGGGGATGCAGTCCATAGATAATGTAGAAGGGTGAAGAGCCCGTAGATTCAGAGTCCAGGGAGTTATATGAGAACTCAGCCCAGGGCAACAGACTGGACAAGTTGTCTTGACGGGCCGAGATGAAGTGGCGAAGATACATGCAAAGGATTTGATTGATCCTCTCCACCTGACCGTTGGATTGCGGGTGGTAAGCTGAGGAAAAGTCCAATTTTACTTGTAACCAGGAGCAGAGGGCACGCCAGAACCTGGAGACGAATTGGACCCCACGGTCCGAGACGATATGACGTAGGAGGCCGTGTAGCCTGAAGATGTGCTCTAAGAAGAGAGTGGCAAGCCGAGGAGCGGACGGAAGACCTGGCAATGGGACAAAGTGTGCCATCTTGGAAAAATGGTCTGCGACCAACCAAATTGCAGTATTGCCGGAGGACGAAGGAAGGTCAGTGATGAAATCCATCCACCTGGGACCATGGAGACTCCGGCGTGGACAAGGGGTGCAGAAGGCCAGACGGGCTGCGACGGGGCATCTTATCCCGGGCACAGGTGGTACAGGCTTCCACAAATTTTTTTTAGTCTGTAGCAAGGGTCGGGCACCAATAAAAGCAGGAGATCAGCTGATACGTTTTCCGCGCGCCAGGATGCCCGGCCCCCAGGGAGCAATGTCCCCATTTTAGAATCCTCCTCCGGAGAGCCGGATGCACATAAGTCTTCCCCCAAGGGATCTGTTTTAGGTCCACCGGAGCAACATAAACCAAACGTTCTGGGGGTATAATATGCTGAGGACCAGGATCTTCCTTGATAGTGTCGGAGGCACGGGAGAGGGCGTCGGCATTAAAAAAAATTTCTGATGGGCAGAAGTGATTCCGGAAATCAAAACGCAAGAAAAATGGCGATCTCCTGGCCTGGCGAGGATTAAGGCCTTGAGCCGACTGGAGGTACAGGAGGTTCTTGTGATCTGTGTAAACATTAATTGGATGGCGAGCTCCTTCCAGGAGGTGGTGCCATTCCTCCAGAACCAGTTTGATGGCTAACAATTCCCGGTCCCCGATGGCGTAATTCTTCTCCGCCGGAGAGAAGTTCTTGGAGAAGAATCTGCATGTGAGAGTTCTGCCCTTGGCCCCTTTTTGCGTGAGAACCGCTTCTGCCCCTACGGAAGAAGCATCCACCTCCAAGGTGAAAGGTTTGTCTGGATCCGGGCGAGACAGGATGGGTGCAGAGGCAAAAGCCGACTTCAGCTCCGAAAATGCCTTTTCGGCCGCTTGTGACCAGAGTTTCGGATTGGCGTTCTTCTTCGTGAGGGCTACGATCGGTGCCACCAATGTAGAGAAATAGGGAATAAATTGCCGATAGTAATTTGTGAACCCCAAGAAGCGCTGTATGGCCCAAAGCCCGACAGGTCGCGGATACTGCAGAACGGCCGATAACTTCACTGGATCCATCTGAAGACCCTTATCCGAAACGATATAACCCAGGAATGGAAGGCTCGTCCGATGGAAAAGACATTTCTCCAACTTGGCGTATAGCCGGTTGCTGCGGAGGCGGCTCAGTACCTGGCGTACCTGCAACCGATGGGTCAGAAAATCAGGAGAGAAAATCAGGATGTCGTCCAAATATACGATGAAAACAAAAAGAAAAGGAGTTCTCAAAAAGATGTCATTAACGTTTTCCTAAAAAGAGGGCCCTGGGGGGGTTG
Source organism: Phyllomedusa bahiana (assembly GCA_025379985.1). NCBI lineage: Eukaryota > Metazoa > Chordata > Amphibia > Anura > Hylidae > Phyllomedusa > Phyllomedusa bahiana. The sequence goes on along the minus strand of JAODAL010000277.1, from coordinate 75,492 downwards.
CATAGAAAAAAAGGGCCCATAAACCCAAGTTTTTAAAAAGTGCCCGTCCATGGGTTTTAAAAGGGCCGTCTTCCACCCCAACACCTTTCTGGGAATTTTGACGATTTTTATAGGCCCTTGCGGGCCAGTTTCGAAAAGACCTTTGGGCCCCCCCGAACCCGATTAAAGATTTTAAAAATTAGAGGAAACGGATAGGATTTTTTTAAACGGTGATTTTTATTAAGGCCTCGGTAATCGTGCGGGGAACGTAGAGAATACCCTTTTTTTCCCCAAACAAAGAAAAAACCGGCCCAAACGGGGGAGGGGGACTTAAAAATAAACCCAAATTCTGCAAATTTTCTTTTTTGTAGGCCCCGGACTTTGGCCTTTTTTCCTGGGTTTAGGGGAAAAAGGTTAGGACCCCCTTCCCAATATAGGAACCCAAGGGGAGTTATTTAAAAACTATTTTATTCAAAAAAACATAAAACTAAAATATGTAACTTGTAGGGGTTAGTTTTCCCACTTGCATTTCCTTTTGAGCCCATAGCCCGGCAGTAGGAGAGCAGGATCCCAAAGCCCCAAAATGTGTAGAAATCTCCCGGCGTGTCCCCCATATGCTAAACGACCATATAGGAAAAAACAAAACAAAAAAGGTGGGAAAAAAGCCGTGTGACGTTTGGGGGGCGAGTCCCAAAACCTTCCCCACGGCTTTCCCCACCTTTCCGGGTCTGTTTCTCCCAAAGGGCGTTAGCAAAAAATGGGGACACGCCGGGGATTCCCCTTAAAACCCTGGGGGGGACATCCTGCCCCTCCTACGGGCCGTCAAAAGGACTCAAAAAAGGAAAAACGAATAGAAACAAAGCACAAACAAGCCCCCAAAAAAATTGTTTTTTTTTATTTAAATTTTTTCCCCCAAAAATTAAAGTCCCCTTTTAAAGTTCTCCCCCTTGCTAATCCTAAAATTTTTTGGGAAATTGTTTGGGATTTGGGGAGATCCCCCTTTTTGTAGCAAAGCATTTTAGCATGGTGTGGGAGACCCAAAAGCTTTAGGCAAATTGGCCCCTAAAACTAAAAGATTTTGAAAAATAGACCCCCCCCACGGGGAGGACTGGTGGGGGAAAGAGGGTCAATGGGGAAAAAGCTTATTTTGGGCCCCCCGATGGGCGGCGGGCCCCCCCGCCTCCCAATTTTCCTGGAAAAAACCCACACCCCCAAGCAAAATTACTGGTATTCTCCCCGGGGCCCCCAAGGCCCTTTGGCAGGGGTTTGGGGGATGACTGCGGAGGGATGGCCCCGCACCGGGGCGGGGTGCGCCCCCGGACAGTTGATTTCGACCATTCCGGCCCCCAAACCTAAGAAAAGCATGGGGTTTTTTCCAGTAAAGGGCATAGGGGCCGGGAAGGTTGCAGCCAAAAATGGAACCCCCCAAAGAGGCTGCCAACTAAAAAACCCTTGGGTAGCACGTGGAAGGAAATCTTTTTCCTTGTGCGGGGCCCCCCCCACCTGGAGGGAAAAACCGGGCCTGGTTATGTAAGGAAGGAACGCTCAGAATTTCCCCACTGACTGAAGAATTTTCCCCCCCGGGTTTATTTCCCAAGGGGGCCCAGCAACATATAAGATACCAGAAAAATCCCCGGGAAAAAATTTTTCCCGGGCCCAGCCCCATAATCCAGGAAGGCAGGGGCCCCGGAAACAAGAGGTCCAGCGCCCCGTCGACTCTTTAACCGGCTTTGTCATACTTGGAGCGGGAAAATTTCAAGCACTAGGACCCCCTCCCTATGGGACCTAGGTGCGAGCTTTCCCCGGCCCAAAGGGGGGCCATTCGAGGCAGTCGGCGGGGGCGTTTTAAACTTCTCTTTCCCTGGCCCGAGCTCCTTTTGTCTTTCGGCAAAAGCGAACATCTGAAGTGGGCCGGGTGGATGATTTTTGGGGTCAGAGAGGATGGAAGGTCTCTAGCGGCCAGTGATCCTTCACCCTGCTGGTTTAACCCCTTCTTAAAGGAAATGAAAAGGGCTCGCTTCCCCGGGAAATAATTTCCAGGCCAGAGAACGGAATTTTTACGGCCAATATTTTTCCCCCGGAGGAGTCACCGGGCCCAAAAAGTTTTCGGGAAAGGGCTGTTTTGGGGCGGGAAGGACGAAACCGCGGGTTCCCCCAAAGATGCTACAAATTTTTCCTGGAGAAAGCCTGTAGGTCTGCAGTCACTGGGTCGCTTCTATCCCCAGAGGGGTGTTGCCCAAGCCAGGGCCTTACCGGAAAGTAGGCTAACCACGAATGCCACTTTTGCCCTTTCTGTGGGAAACTGATCGGCCATCAGCTCGACGTGCATGGAGCACTGGGTGATGAAACCCCTTCAAAGCTTCTGGTCCCCGTAAAACTTAGATGGTAGAGGAAGTCGAAGCTTGGAGCCAACCGTAGCCAATGGAACGGGGAGCGTAGAAGGAACCACAGGTGGAGGTGGCGGCTGCTGCTGAGACGTGAGGAGCTGTCATGCCATGTCGGACAGCTGATCCAACTACTGTGCCTGTTTAGAAATCTGCTGAACCTGCTGGGCAATGACGGACGTGAGGTCTGCAATACTGGGCAGAGGCACCTTGGCGGGATCCATGGCTGGATCTAACTGTAACGGTCAGTGGTAGTGGATCCGCTGGACCACCGCAAGCGATGGTTAAGCCACGTCAGGGAGCGGAGTCTAAGTAGGTCCCGGTTTTCACCAGAGCCCGCTGCAGCAAGTCCATCCCGCTTTGCGTCTACCAGGTTGCTTCCACTGAGGTGACTTGCTTGCGGTGGCAGCCAAGGGATGAGCGTGGTACAGAATCGTCAGGGGTAGGCGAAGTCGTGAACAGGCGGTAAGGTCAGGGCAGGTGGCAGAGGTTCGTGGTCAATAGACGTAGCAAGAGGGTCAGGGCAGGCGGCAAAGATTTGTGGTCAATAAACGTAGCAAGAGGGTCAGAACCCGAAGACACTAGAGCACACTTCCAAGCTTTACTTATAGGCTATGGCACTATTAATACGGCGCGGAAGTGCCGGGGTGGTAACCTTATATAGGACCAGTGGCCAGCAATTAACCAATTACTGGCGTGCTTGCCCTTTAAGTTTCAAAGAGCCCAGGTAATTCCTGGCCCTCAGGGAAGCGAGAACGCCCGCGGCCCTACATGCGGACCGCGGCGCCACTCGCTCCCGGAGCGGGGGGCGGATGGGACACGGGTGTGCGCGCAGCCCGACCCACAGCTGCGGGACCACCCGTGACACTGAAGATGGATAACAGGATGTTATATGAACATTTTGGCCTCATGTCCCCAACATACAGCATGTGAATGGCAAATAATTCATATGCCCCATTCATCACACCCCAGATCAGACCCCTAAACTGAAACAGACCAAACCCTCTGAACAAATAAAAACCCTAAACCCTTAGGTAAATAGAAGACCTTCTTGATAAATATAAACTCCCCCCAAATCAATGGAGACAACAACCCTTTAAATACAAACCCACTAAAAACAGCAGAGTAGACCTTAGTACATATAGAACCTAGACTAGACCCTCCAGTACAGACTCCAAACATTCCCTACCTAACACAGACATTGGACTAGACTCCCTCTCCTAATACAGATTCTATACCAAACTGTTCCAATATGCAGAACCCTCCCCCCCCCCTCCCCAATACAGACCTCAGACCAAGTATGCACATCTCCATGGTCCAGCTACAAGCAACTGCTTGAGATTGGAGCTAGCAGCAGGATTTTGTGTACAGCGGATTTTTCCAAGGGATGGCTTCTTATCAGACACAGTCATTGTTCTCATAACAGATTCTAAAGAAAATTACCAACCGGAGTGCTGCGTTCATAGGCCCCATTCTCATCATGTTTGGGCGTCCGTCACCTGTTGGTATACCTTGAAATAGTATCCCAATTTAAAGCATGGCGGGACCATAAGAAACAATAGAGCAAACAAGTTTTTTTTGGACTGTATTTGGTGTATTTCCCTTTCTTATACCTTTTATGTGCCAGATGTAAAGGCGAAATATACTTCACTTTTATATCCGGCACATAAAGTGTATGCAAACAGAAAATAGAGCAAACATAGTCCAGAGGAGCCTTTGACCTTACTGCAGTATAAGTCAGGATACCTTTTATAAGGAACACAACAACAGAAAGAGCAAAAAAATGCATAGCTCGCCCATCTGCAATCTCATCTTACTCCAGGAGCTTTATCATGGACTGGTGCTGCATGGGTTGCCATCGACCATAAGGTTGTATATAAATCTTCTTAAGTGAAAAGTTTAAAGCCCAGCAGAATAAAAGTTCATAACTTTATATCAAAATATTCCAAAAAGCAGAGAGTAAAATGTATGTCAACAGTCTGCTTATGCGTTTCTAACTTCAACTGAGGCTGTGAACAAGGGCTCAGTTGGAGTCAGAAACGCGTAAGCGGACTTTTATAAGGTATACAAAAGATACCTGTGGCACCTGTGATGTGAATGGAGCCCTAAACTATTAGCCTTCTAAATGGTCAATCCACTTTCAAGGGGTTGTCTCATTTCAAAGTTTCATAGGCTGTATGAATGAAATAATGCTGCTTTACTCTGTTACTTCCTGATCAAGCTGTCTGTAATTAGCATAGGAGCTCAGTGTATTCAGACTTCTGCTAATTAGATAAATCTCCTGCTGTCAGGACCAGGGAAGCTTCTGAGTTAAAGTAAACTGCAGTAATTACTGGCTTTTGTCTGAAAGATCAGATAAGCTCTCACTGTCCAGAGTTCTGTGCTGGCCATGACCTGTGTGATGACGTCACTCCCTGCTATCAGAGAGAACAAACAGCAGAGGGGGAGAAGTACACAGGTAGGTCACTTGGGACACCAGAGAGAGTCCAGAAGGTGATAAAATCACTTGTAGCTCCTTAACAAAAAAAAAAAAAGAAAAACGCAATATATTTGGAAAACATCTTTATTTAGTTATCCCAACATGTTGAAAGCTAATCTTTGTAACAAGACAACCCCTTTAACAGTCACTAGTGATTCTCTGCACTACCTTTCCTGGCCTAAAATTCAATGCCACTTTGTGTTGTATAGCACTTATGTGCTTTGACGATACACATTTGTAAACTTGGATGGTAAAGACATTAGATTTATCGTTTGTAACATTTAATTTATGCACACTGCCACAACTGTTCATTGCTTAAGGTAACAAATTTTTTAACATTGTACTGCCAATCAAAAAGATACATTAAGTGATATACTCACAGCATTTTTTTATACCATCTACTACTGTGTTTTTAATTGAACTGACTAATTAAAAATAATGGCTTTATTGATAAGCAGTAATCAATCTTAGCTTGCCTCATTTGCATTGGCAGACTCAGGCTGTCAATGGCATGGATGAAACACTTTAAATGGAATATGCATGCTATACTTACTGTTTTTATTAGTCCATGTGTCCTCAAATTTAATGGAAATCAGCTTAGATAATGTACTTTTGAGGTCTCTATCAGGTAAGGGTCTTAAAGGGGTTTTCTAAGACTTTAAAAAATCCTCTCTACCACCTCATACTGTGCTTAGATAGAAAATTAACCCACATTTACCTTTCTCATCACCACTGTTCCAGCACTGCCAAAGCTTCAGTGTCCCCTCCCCCCGGATCCTCACTGATGATGTCATGTTCATGGATCACATGATGCTGCAGACAATCCCTCACTTCTATGTCACATTCTGTACATGTGGGCATGTGACTGCTGAGGCCAGAGATTGTTTGCAGCATCATATGATCCATAAACGTGATGTCATCAGGGCCTGGGAAGAACACTGAAGCTCTGACAGTGCTGAACCAGTGGTGATGGGAGGGGTAAGTATATAGTTAGTATATATACCTGAAGGTGGTAGTGGACTTAAAAGTATATAGAGGACTTCATTGTTTGGAGGAAGTAGGATAAGTGGATTTTTGTTTTTCTGGTCATCAAAACTAGTAGTATAGAAAGACAATGATTAAAATGCTACATCTATCACCTGCAATCCCTAAAGCCATGTACCAGCAATCTTCCAGCACACTATATATTTTTTCCCCACAGGGTTTAGTGTTCTCTTTCAACATACAGCATAGTGTGACTTGATTGTGAATAAATATCTCACAGTCGAGTCACACTACTATCAATCTCGTAAGCCACAGGAAAAGGCCATGGATGTTATGGTGGGGCGCTGGACCCCTAAACACTTCCCCCATGTCAACACAATTGCCATTGGAAGGGTGTGCACATTTAAAGACAGTCTAGGACCCTTTGGGGTCCTTCTATAGTAGTGATGTCTGGTGTTGGGATGCCCGTGATGTTGGTCAATTTAGAGAACAGTCAGATACTCGTGAACTTTACAAGTTGCACTTCTTTCCTGAATGTAGCTAATGCAACAGTATTGGCAGGTCAGTCTCTCTTTTAGGCACAGTTGAGTAAGTCCACTATGTTTACATATGATAGGAGATGTTCACCTTGTGTGTTCAACAGGGTTAGAGTCTCTGATGGTAATTGGGTATAGATGACTCCTTGTATTGTATAAGAGATCTTTTTAAGGGAAGACACAGTTCAAGCAAAGCTTCACCAAGAAAGGGACCTTCCTGGGTTGGCTCCCTGTGTAATAAACAGACTTAAGTACTCATGGTTACTTTGAACTGCCGTTCATGATGTGGAAGTTGCGTAACACTGGCTCTCACATGGGTTGTCATGCATCAGAAGGAACCCAGGGCCCACTGCACCTGCATATGGTCTCCCAATGAGTCTGTGGATCTCATCCCAGCAGTCAGGGTACCTCTAGCTGGCACATGGAGGGCTGTATGGCTCTCCAAAGAGATGCCTCCTCATACCGTTACTGACCCACTGCCAAACCAGTCATGCTGGAGGATGTTACAGACAGCAGAACATTCTCCAAGCATCTCCAGACTCTGTCAAGTCTGTCATATGTGCTCGGTGTGAATCTGCTCTCATCCGTGAAGAGCACAGAGCGCCAATGTCAAATCTGCCAATTTCGGTGTTCTCTGGCAAATTGCCCTGCACAGTGTTGGAGTGTAAGCACAATACTGACTTGTGGACATCGGGCCTCATAAAGTCTGTTCCTGACAGTTTGAGCAGACGCATGGATATTAGAGGCCTGCTGGAAGTCATTTTGCAGGGCTCTGGCACTGCTCCTCCTGTTCCTCCTTGCACAGAGGAGTCGGTAGCGGTCTTGCTTCTGGGTTGTTGCTCTCCTACGGCCAATTCCATGTCTCCTGGCATACTGGCCTGTCTCCTATTATCTGCTCCAGGCTCTGAACACTCTGCTGACAGACACCGCTAACCTTCTTGCCACAGCTCGCATTGATGTGCAATCCTGGATGAGCTGCATTGAGCAACATCTGTGGGTTGTAGACACCGCCTCATGCCACCTCTAGGGAAGAGAGTAATGACAAAATGCAAAAGTGACCAAAACAACAGCCAGAAAGGATGAGAACAGAGAAATGGGCTGTGGTCACCACCTGCAGAACCACTCTTTTATAGGGGTTGTTTTGTTAATTTCTACCTGTTGTCTGTTCCATCTGCACAACAGCAGAAGAAATTGAATCACAATCAGTGTTGATCCATAACTGGACAGGTTGATTTCACAGAAGTGTGATTTACTTGGAGTTACATAGTGTTGTTTAAGTGTTCCCTTTATTTTCTGAGCAGTGTAGTATACTAGGCTTAAAAAGAAAACAAATGTCAATTTCAGGAACCAGACAGGACTAAGGGCCACATGTATGAAAACTGTCTAGGTCTAAAACGCACTTTTTTGCCCATAGCAACCAATCAGAGCACCTCTTTCATTTTCCAGAGCATTTTCCAGGGGTGCTCTGATTGGTTGCTATGGGCAAAAAAGTGCGTTTTAGACCTAGACAGTTTTCATACATGTGGCCCTAAAAGTTTATGAAATAATAGACTAAAATTTGGTTGGCACTTTAGCAGCCGCAAGCCTCCTTCAACTTTGTGATATGTGCTTTAAAATCACTGCTTGTGGGAAGTCATACTGCAAAAAAGGGGGCTTCATCATCAAATTGAATTAAAAAGGGGGGACCTGTTAGTGACATTGTGCCAGTTGCCTGATCCTTGCTTATTGAAGGTTGTCTCTGTAAATGTGGGTATCATCCTCTGTATAAGGGGTGCTGAGGGCAGCGGAGAGGAAGGATGAGGAGCACTGTGAGCTCAGATGAAAGGAATCCGTATGTAGTTGGATTGGCGGGTTTCATGGTCAACATCAGTGTGGTAAAGGCCATGCTGGAAGGCTGGGTATGTTGCCTGCGGTGTCCTCCTAATGGTGATGTAGTGTGGCGCACTATGCCAATGCAACAGAGGATTTAGGTATCCGCAGCTGGGATCTCTGAAAGGAGCCTATACTATCTCACATGGTACCTTACAAGGAGGGCTTACGCTTCTTGAAGAAGCCAGGTCACATTGAGCACTACTTCAGATATAAGTGTATGGTTTGTGACCACCCTACAAGTGGTCTTATCTGTCTATATTTAGTATGTGTAGGTATATGTGTGTATAGAGATAATACTGATTATGCACTTTTAAAAGTGTATACTGGTGCTTTAAGCACCATAGTGTAGTGGAGGCCTGCAGCCAATAAGAGGAATAGTAGCCAGGGGATACTGGGAAGGAGAACGGAGGGTTTGCGGGTCCTGATTTAAGCAGCCTGCCATTTTAGGCAGATCAGTTCTAGGAGTTGTGTCATTAAGAGAGGATCCTATTCTAATATTTATAGTTTCAGCAAAAGGAGCCATCTACACACCTGTCGGCAGTGGAGTAGGAAAGGCAGAGGCAGAACACCCATAAGTGTAGTCACAGAATAAAGATAAAGAAAGAAAGGATAAGCAGGAAAGGAGAAAGTGAGGTACAGCCAACCAGAAGCCTATGAAAACATGGAGAGAATCTTTAATAAAAATACAGTTGATCAAAAAAAAAAGAAAACATGGAGAGAGTGACAGACAGAGGAAGTTAAGATATTGTAACGCTTGTTAAAGGCTTGGTGGCAGTAGGGCTATGGGGAAGCTTGAGGCATGACAGCTAGGGAACATCAACTAGCACCCAGTGGGTTTGCAGTGGTAACTGAGGGTGAAGGCCCAGTTATGGTTTCGATTTGGGGAGACCCTTCTACTAGAAGAGAGTGTTAAAGGGGTTGTCTCACTACAAGGATTGCTTTTTATGTTAAAGATCTTGCAAAAACAAGTCACTTTGCAATGTCCATTAACAGTGTCCCACCTATTCTGAGATATCTCCTCTTGTATGGGTTGCATCAGCTCCTCAGGTCACTATAGCTACAGACCTGTTTGATCTCTCCTGATAGGCTGTCAGCATTGGTTGCTATAGCTACAGACCTGGTTTCTACTGCAGCCTAGTGGAAGCCAGTAAACACACCCCTGAATTCAAAATGAAACTAAGAAAACAGGACTGCGGTAAGATGATTCGATGTAGTTAGACAACCCCTTTAAGGTAGCTGGATAGAGAGAAAGGCCAGCTATATTGGAGTTGGAAAAAGACCTTCTCTTGAAGAGATTTACATGTGAAAGTCTGAGGTTGGGAATAAGTTAATAGAATTGGGGCAGGCATCTTGTGTACCCACATCTGTGCTGGTATCTATAACCTGGCAGTAAAGTGTGTAACATCCTAACAAGTTGAATGCTATGAGTAAAGCCTGAAAGACCCCAAGATAAGAGACTGTGGTTACTTCCTTGCTGGCGCACTACACGTCCCAGCAACACCTCTGGTAGTCCCAATAGCATTAACATCCACAGACCCACTATCCAGGTGCACCTGCCTTATCATTACCTGGCACCTGCGTACACCTTACATAAGGTACGATCAGTTTTCATGACGCACAAGTTAATTCAGCACCATCTACACAAACTTTCTACTTTCTAGATGACTTTTCCTACTTTTAACGGTTGACTTGATGTTATTGGTATTGCACTTCATCCTTTTCTTCTTCTGTATAAAATGATTTAATTATGCAAATTATATTGAGACTGAAGCTGTTTCTTCTATTGTGTAACCCATTTTACATAAAGTATATATACAGTACATAACAAAAAAAGATTGCCTATATAAAAGTCATAATCGTAGGTGACAATCAAGTACAATTTATTTAATGTCACATTAGTTCTGATGATTTACTGTGATCAAAGCCATTCAGTTTTCTAGATCAAAACTAATCATTACTGGGCCAAAATTGCAGTGTAAGTTCTCCTTTGTTCATCACACAGCGGCTTTTCCCCTTTCAAATGCCTGAGCACAGCCCTATGTGCTACAGAACAGGAACAAAGGTTCTGGACAATCACATGCAAATGAGCTCATGTGGGTTTAAAGAGAAACCATCTCAGTGAGAGAATGGGTTGCTAGGCAACAAGGATCCCTTTCGATTCAGCGGAGAGCAGTATAGTTGCACTACTGAATGTAAGGAAGTAGTGAGCGATCATGAAAGCATCATTTTCTTCAGTCTCTTGTGAAAAAGGTGCAATATAAAATTGTTCACCAGAGTATAATTGGAGAGGCCCTATGGTGCATTTAAAACTTTATGCAGATACCTTAATGGATACTATGTTACCAACTTGCATAGAAAAGTATTGATCTCTTTGGTTATCTGTCTATTACATAATGCAAGCTATTATAGCAGTCACTTAAAGGGGTTGTCTCACTACATTGATTCATCTGATCTCAGTCCTGTTTTCTCGGTTTCATTTTTGAATTCAGGAGGGTTTACTGGCTTCTACTGGCCTGCAGTGTTGATCTTTTGGGGACACCAGGTCTGTAGCTATAGCAACCAGACTATCAGGAGACATTGAACAGGTCTGCATCTATAGCAACCAGTGCTGACAGCCTATCATGGGAGATTGTATAGGTCTGTAGCTATAGCAACCTGAGGAGCTGATGCAGCCCATACAAGAAGGGATATCTAGGAATAAGTTGGACACTGTTAATGGACATACATTGCAAAGTGACTTGTTTTTTTTCAAGATTTTTAACATAAAAAGTAATCCTTGTAGTGAGACAACCCCTTTAAGTCTGACTCTTAAAAAAACCCATGGAAGTGGAACAGTTAGAAAATAAATTTTCTTGTGGCTAATCACTTTAATTCCATTGACTATATGTCACGGTTCACGCTGCGGTCCCTGCTATGGACAGTCAGTGTGTCCGTGTCTCTCCTGTCCGGCTGCTGCTGCGACATCCTCTGGTGTCCCTGGCGCTGGTCTCTCACATGTTCCGATTCCTGGCAGTCCTGCAGTTGTTCCTGCTGGCAGCTCTGAGTCACCATTGCTTCCTCCAGCTCCCTGGCGTCCTGTGTTCACACATGCTCCCTCTAGGGGCACACGCGTGGCACTGCACTGCATTTTAAGAGTCAGGGTTCCTTTGTCCAGCCCAGTGACTTGTGACCTCTGGCTTCTTAAGGAACTTCCTCCCTGTGCTCCTAGTCAGTTTGTTGATGTGTGTACCCTGCACTGAGCTTGACCCCTTGGCTGCTGTGTTGCTGCTGTACTCTTCTTTGTTTATCATACGTTTACCAGTACCTGTAAGTAACTCATTACATGCTGAACTCACCACTGCAACAGACTGACACAAACCTGCTGTTACCAGGCGTCATAAAAAGACTACTACCATAATAGGACTGTGCCATACGTTTACCAGCTACACCTGGACTGTGCCATACGGTTACCGGCTACACTTGCGGTGCCCTTTTCTCCGTCCCAGCACCGGCTCTCCAGACCTGCACTTCGGCTACCCACTGCGAGTGTTACCATCTGCACCCACGGTGGGCCCAGAGGATCCGCCATAACCGGACATTTCCAGCCATCCCGGTTGGAGATCGTTACACTATATATGTATAGGCAGTGGTCATTTATCAGTGTACGGATGCTCTGGAACGGCTCTGCAGAGATTGCAACTGCACACTAATTATGTGGCTGTGCGAGTGTAGAGCAGGTTGTAGCATTAGATGGCTCTTCCCTGAGAAGGTAAGGATGGATTATTACCGTCTCTGGATTCTTGGACTGGGACAAGGTATTCTGGTGCCCTAGGCAAATAAGGCATATAACGCCCCCCAAAATGAATAATTTAGCCCACTCCATACCTCCTTCTACCCTCCTTTCTGCCTGGGATGAAGTGGCACCATTGGCGGTCGCATACCTTTGCTTACCCGTTGTGCCAGCCCTGCTGCCAGGGCTCGCTAACTGCAGGAGCTGCTGAGTCTGTAGTGACTTCATGGAATGTATTTGCCCATTATTTTTCCTGGGGCTAATATAGCAGTCCTCGTTGCATGGGAAATTAGAAAATAAATTACATAAAATATACCCCAAAGCTCTTTTTCTGACCTTATGGGGGGCACAATATTCAAAATAAAATAATACAAAAATAAGCACAAACAAACAAAAAATATTCTGAAAAAAACACAAATGGAGCTAATCACAACTTTTAGCTCTGCCCCCGAAAACTCAGAAATCACGTGACTGAATTAAATCACGCATTTTATCTCACAAATCATTAATCTCATATACAAGAATTAAGCTTCAAACTTTTATCCCACTGTTATAGAGTACCGACTTTGCTGCTTAAATTATACCCTTCTGTCTCATCCTGTTGCTGGAGATGTGGTATGGCAGCTGGGAAGATGATTCACATATGGTGGCAATGTCTAATCATTTATGCCTGTTGGGATAAAGTGATAGACATCATTAGATTAACTAAGGGTATACAACTGCAGAACGACCCTGACGTACTCTTGCTGTCTATGATCCCTATGTCTATGTACCTTTGCAATAAAAGGGAGCCTAATTATTTTTATGTTGGTTGCAGCCAGGGTCCTGATCCTGTGACTTTGGAGATCTACCACTCCCCCTTCCTTATCAGATTAGTTTAAAGGGGACGTACTGCTTTATCAGTTTGGCTGTTTTCTTGAAGCTTAATTCTCTCAGTTCTTGAAATCCAGGGGCGTTTCTTCCCCTCCCAGCTGGGTGTTTCTTAACTGAAGAGGGATGACATCATCCCCCCTTTCACTGTTCATGCTCGCTCCCAAGTCAGTGTGTTCCCCCCATCCTCTCTGTCTGAGTCCACATGTCACTGTCCTCTCCCTATGCAGTCTTATTTTGTAAGAGCTGTTTACATACCACAGGCCTGCATTTAGTCTTCTATGAACTCAGAGCACTGATCTCTTCTCCTCTCACAGCTGGTGGTTTGTTACAGTTGAATCCAGTCTTCTATGAACTCATCCAGAGCAGCACAGATCAGTCTCCCTTCTATGGTTACACAAGGCACCGAGGCACAATTCTGCTTTTTTCTGATTATAGAAGCAGCTGCAGTGTCACTGAGGAGCTGGTGGCTGTATAGAGTAAAATTGTTGCCGGCCCCTTACACGCCGGAGCATTAGGCACCAAGGCACAATTCTGCTGTTTTCTGATTGTAGAAGCAGCTTCAGTGTTAATGAGGAGCTGGTGGCTGTATAGAGTGAAATTGTTGCCGGACCCTTATTCTGAGTGAGAGAGGCAGGAATGTACGCTCCCGTGAATACGACCGGAGGCCAGACAGAATGTAAATTTGTAGAGTCGGCAGCCAATGAAATAAAAAGAGGCAGACTGAAAACAAGACAGCTTTGCAAATGACATCCAATTGCAAAGTTGCTTATTTTCACTGTCCCCTTATTCTGAAGACCATTTAATGAAATACAACCCTTTTAAGGAAATTTTCTTCCTCCCACGTATGGAGGAATTTAGAGCGAATAACCATCACAGGTGGGACAGGCACAATAAGCTCCAGAAGAGAGGGATTGCTTTCACTAACTTTACTGATTATGCCCCCTACCTGTAACCACATTGGATTATCATTCTTGCACATCTACCTAACACTCCGATGCTGCTCATCTCTCAAACTTTCTTGCTATGTATACATGCCATTCACCTGCAGGAATGTTTAAGATGACGACGTTGCTCTTTACTTTGTTTATTTGTTACTATTATAACTAAGAAGATTTCTTCATAAACCATTTATTTTCAAGCTACCATTTTAAGTTCTCCTAGATGTGAAGTTTTATGTTGCCAGCAAAAAAAAAAATTTCAAAGTTTCCCCTTAAGGGATTGTGTGCAATTTTTTTTTTTTTTTTTTGCAGAAATGCGGTGTTTTCTATCCCCTTTTTATCCTCTTTTGTTTAAAATTTTTGTTTGTGAGCCTGAAAGTGACTAAAGATTCCCTGGGTTAGGACCCCCCCCCCTTCGAGATAGTTTCTTCTGTGTGATTGCAAACACTCGGAAGCTCCCCATAAAGTGATTCTGCAGGTAAGAATGCAAATTTTTTCCCCCGTTTCCCCTCGGGTTAATTCAGTGGGGCCCCCCTCCCTGTGACTCACATGCTCTATTGTCTGAGGGAGCAGGCATCGTTTTGGGATTCCAAGGGGCACCTGAATTCCAGCCCCCTGTTCCAGCAGGGCTCCCAGAGAAGAGGCTGACAGGGTGCATTTTCCCTCTTCCAAAAAAAAGTGAGGGGCTTTTGTCGCTGACGATTTTTGCACAATTAAGATTTTTTCTAATTTTAGTTCTTCGCTTTTGAGTTAAAAATTTTTTTTTAAAAGGGATTTTGGCGCAAGAATTGTTTTTTTAACAGTGATTCTGAGTTTTTATTGCGCCTTTCGGATCCATCTTTCGGATCCTTCCCACGAATTGACTTTGAATTTTGATCCCAAAACCAGGGGGGCCCCCTATTTTAAACTATGGGGAGTGAACCTCGCATCCAACACACATTAAAAACACAGTGCCTTGTTGAACCAAAGGGACCCATGAATGCAATCATGTGCGACATCTCCTTTTGAGGCGTGTCGCACCCGGGGCTTGATTTAGGGAATTAAAAACCCAGACTTGTAACAAGCAAAAAAATGTCCCAAAAAAGGGCGTTTTTTATAACGCTTTTGCCCTCAGGGCAAAAAATTCAGTTTTTTGAAAGGTTTTGGGTTTTGGTTTTCAGGTGTTTTTTTTTTTCCCGGCAGGGGAAAGACAAGCCTAATGTTCCAAATTTCTAAAAGATTAGTTCTTGGGGCTAGGACTTGGCCACCTTTTGGGTACCCCGTGAGCAGGGATGCAGACATATACTGTGGTGTTCCCTTTTGCATATCCCCATGAAAAGATAAAGGGATGTGCCACCCGGGTTTTGGTCTGTTTGAGTCCCAAAAAATGCTCCAAAAATGCAACGTCTTTCGGGGCCCAAAAGGGAGCTGAGTGTTTGGGGTGTGGGGATGCGTCTTTTGACCCAAAATTTTACAGGGCACTTCATGGAAAGGATCCAAAGATGCAGTGAGACCCCATCAAGATCACTCGTCTGAAACCCTGCGTTTTCTAATAACTGCAATGTATAATCCCCATGCTATTTTTAGATAAAGCTTTGGGTTTTGGGGATGACAACGGACCCAAACACATACCAAAAGCTTATGAACACGGGGTCAGACGCCCAGTAACAGACCCCCAAATGTAATCCAATTTCACTTGTTATTCCTTTTTCAGTTTTGGAATACATGCAGCTTTGTATGGTTTCCTCAGTCACCAACAAAATGGAGTCTACAATCCACCTCCCCCTCCTTATGCACACAGGGGAGGGTGAGGCTTGTGAGGTCACCACCAGACCAGCCCACATTTACAGCAAGACGTAATTCATGATCTTTGTACATGAGGAAAACTCTTTTTTTCTTGGATGTGCTCCCTCTGGTGGCTAAGAGTGGGAATCCTTGAAAATTAATATGCATTTTTTAATATTTAGCACCAATTGAATGAAATAAAAAAATATACTAAAAATGTAAACAAAAATGAACACATAATATTTCATCAACAAAAAAAAATAAAAATGTGATGACAGATTCCCTTTAAGGTACTTTACCGGTACTTAATGTACTGCATTCCAGTTTATGAATTGTATGGTTTGTATGTTATGTTTCTGGCACCTTCACAATAAAGCATTTAATGAGAAAAAAACTTTATATCATTTCTATATAAACATCGATGATGGATGAGTGACACAATTACAAAATTATTTTTTTCTGGTCTCTACTATTTTTCACATTACATCAAAGCTCTGTGTACTAAAGAAAATTAAAATAAACCTTGTCAGGAAGGGGTTAAATGACCCAATAAGAACCTGGTTAAAGTGATCTACATTACAGCAGGTGACTTCTGGGATAGGGTAGAGCAAAGGAGTCATACATGGCTGTAAGGCTAAATCCCCATAGCATCAGACAAAAAGTGGCCGAAAGTCAACCGTTTTTTTTCCGATGTATGATTGCGGTTTTTGGCACACAGTCGATTCTCGTTTTTTTTACATTTGCCCACACAATTGATTGTATGGGAAGACGATGAAAAAACTCAAAGCGCTAACGTATTATACAACATGTTGTATAATACGCCGGAGCCAGAAGACGGACAGAGAAAAAATGACCTGTGCAGACTACAGGTCGTTTTTTTAGATTTAAGTCTATGGGCTGTCTGAACGATCATATTTTCGGCGGTTTTAGAATCCTAAAAGAGACATAGCCTAATAGGGGCTTTGTACTAGAAAAAAGAGAGCTGAAGATGTCTAGGTAAAAAACTCTGCGGAGGTGAGACCTAACTGGAAGCAATCTTCCTGCTGGTCTGGTACAGAAATATAAACCTGAAATCATTGGCTTATAAACTGAGGGCCTGTCTTTAAGATAGTTAAAGTTCATATGGTAGTCAGCATTTTTGTATATTTGTGAGTGGTAGTTATCTTGTATCTTGTCAGCTATTCTGTGAGCTTTGACCTTCTACCCTTAGATAAGATGACCTAAGGAGTGATCTTGTCTATATACCAAATGTGTATGTAAATAATGGGGGTAGGGTCCATAACTCACTTTACTTTGATAAAAACATCTGAGAAGCCACTGTTAGGGCTCAATGACAACAGAACACTTTGTACACCTTACCTGTGTTCTCAAAACTTATATTAAGGTGTCCCTTACAGGTTTGGACATCACGGATGGTACAAGGGCAACTCTTTGGGTAGCAATGCAATTTCCTTAACAATTTTAGCTCCGTCACATGTTTTTGTCTCCTTTTCATGGTATCCATTCGAATACTGGCAGAGCAGCGATGGGCCCATAGACTTTCATAGGGATAATGTAGTCCTAATTGGACTAGATTTGACCTATTCAGTGAACATACACAGTTTCTGTATCAGATACAAAAGCATGGTGTATCATGGATATGTAGCCTATGCGGAAATAGTATATGTTCGCCCTTTTCTAGTCTATGGATCTGTTGCAGCCCAGCTGTGGAATGTGTCAGTATAAGTTTTTGCAGTATTTCTATGGCTACCAAGAACGGAAGCCAACAATGAGATGTGATTTGGGCCTTGGGTCACTATGGATCCAACTCTTGCCAACGCCGACAATCAACTATGAATTATATTGCCACTATTTAAATTAATATGATTAAGTAGGATGCCTCCACAAATTATTTGAGTGTGTTGCTGAAGTGGGAGAGATATCGGTATAAAAAATATTTCCTTTATGCAGCACTGTTTAGAGTCATGAGATAAAGAAAAAAGTACGCCCTCTTTTAATTCTTTGGACATAATAAAAGATATATGGTCCAACAACAACATAGAAAAAAAATTCAACTGGATCATTATTTGTTTAACAAAAATGAAGCCCGAATGGAAAAGACACATGTAAAAAACTAAGTACACCCCATGGAGCAATAACTTGAAGTACGGTATTTTTCGAACTATAAGATGCACTTTTTTCCCCCCAAATCTGGGAGGAAAATGGGAGTGCATCTTATAGTCTGAATGTATTCTGACTGTAGCATCTCAAGAGTGAAGAAATCAGGCGATACCTTTTAGAGGCTAACTGAGTATATTTGATAGTGAGCTTTCAAGAGTCCTAGCTCCCTTCTTCAGACATGGTGTTATACAACAAACTGAAAATACAAAGCCTTTTTATACACAAAAGACCTGGATCGTCAAAGGATCTTAGAATTCTTAAAAATAGCAAAATGCAATATAAGTAGAGCAGTTATTTACAACAGGTCAAGAAATAAACAGTCTGGAAACTTGTGAGGCATGACAGGAGTGATCAGTAATTATTTATTTTATCTATTTGCTATCAGAGGTGATTTGTTACCCTCACAGTTCATAGATAGTGTGACATGAAGCTGCTATGAATATTCAATCCATTTTGCAGAGTTTTAAATTTTTGCATTAATTTATATTCCCATTCCTTCCTCTCCCTCTGTGTCTTAAAATGTCCCTTTGAGACCGTAACCTGCAAATCTTCCATGGAGTGATTTTCTCCAGAGAAATGTGCGCCCACTGGCAGATCTGTTCTGCTGTTGTTAATGGTGAATCTGTGTGAATTCATACGCTGACTGAGTCTCTGCCCTGTTTCCCCAACATAGAGGCCTGTGGTCGGACATTGCACACACATGATCAGATACACCACATTGGAAGACCTGCAGGAAAATGTCCCCCTAATTCTGTGCACCTGTTGTGACTGTGGGACAGGTACACTGTCAGCAGTGTGGATTTGCCTGCAGGTCTTGCACCTGTTCTGCAGGCAGGGTGAGGTGCCATTTTCTGTTGGGGCCTTCAGGGCGCTCCGGACAATAATGCGCCGCAGGTTTGGTGGTTGCCGAAAGGAAGGGAGAGGGGGGACTGGGAATATGTCTTTGAGTCTGTTGTCCCTATGTAGCACAGGTTGGAGTACCTTGGCAATCTGGTGAAAGTGCAAGAGAGTCTGATGTGTTGGGGAAGTGAGTTCCAGAGTGTGGGGCAAGCACGGGAGAAGTCTTGGAGACGGTTGTGTGAGGAGCTGATAAGGGAAGAGCAGAGAAGTGGTCCTGTGAGGAGCGGAGATTGCGTGAGGGGGAGTAACTGGAGATTAAGGCAGAGATGTATAGAGGGGAGAGGTTATGGAGAGCTTTGTAGGTCATGGTTAGCAACTTAAAGTGAATTTGCTGTGCAATGGGTAGCCAGTGAAGGGATTGGCAGAGGGGAGAGGCAGGGGAGGAGAGAGGTGGATAAGACGGGCAGCAGAGTTTATTATGGATTGAAGGGGAGCAAGAGTGCTAGACGGGAGGCCACAGAGAAGGATGTAGCAGTAGTCTAGGCGGGAGATAACGAGGGCATGGACCAGCATTTTTGTAGTGACAGGGTTAAGGAATGAGCGGATTCATTAAATATTTTTCAGGTGGAGGCGGCAGGCAGAGGTGAGTGTTTGGATGTGTGGTTTGAAGGACAAAGCGGAGTCAAGGGTTATCCCAAGGCAGTGGACTTGCGGGACCGGTGAGAGTGTGGAGCCGTTGACTGTAATAGAGAGATCAGGTGGAGGGATGGAGTGGGGCGGTGGAAAGATGATGAGTTCAGTTTTCTCTACATTATGTTTTAGGAGATGGGAGGAGAAGAAGGAGGAAATGAATGACAGGCAATCTGGGATCTTGGACAGTAAAGAGTTGATGTCTCGGTCAGAGATGTAAAGTTGGGTGTCATCAGCGTACAGGTGGTATTGAAAGCCGTGTGATGCTATGAGTTGACCCAGGCCAAGAGTGTAGATAGAGAAGAGTAGTGGGCCCAGGACTGACCCCTGGGGAACACCAAAAGAGAGAGGGCGGGGGGAGGAGGTGTAGTGAGAGTGAGAGACGCTGAATGTCCGATCAGTGAGGTACGAGGAGATCCAGGAAAATATAATGTCATTTATCCCATACACTGCCTACTGGTGAAAAAAAAATCAAATATCATAATTATATTATTTTGGGTAATTTTGTGTAACCAAAAAAGGGAATAAAAACTGATCAACAAGTTGCATGTATCTCAAAATGGTACCAATACTGGTTGCGACGTGGTAGCCCCCCAAGGCAGCAAGCCTAACCTGCCTTGCGGCGGGCTCTGGTGGATTCCGGGACCTACTTAGACTCCGCTTCCTGGTGTGGTTTATACCACCGCTTGTTGCAAAAACCAGCACTGAAGATATAGCACTTGGATACAATTTAAAATAGTTAGTGTACAGCTTGTATAGGCGCTCAAAATAACTCAACACACAGCCATCAATGTCTAAACCACTGGCAATAACAGTGATTACACCCCTAAGTGAAAATGGACAAATTGCGCCCAATTTACCATTTTCCTTCTACTGTGTCATTTGACTTGTTAATGTTACAAGATCTCAGGTGTGAATAGGGAGCAGGTTTGTTAAATTTGGTGTTACCTCTCACACACTCTCTCATACTGGTCATTGGAAGTTTAGCATGGCAATTCATGGCAAAGAACTCTCTAAGGATTGGAAAAAAAGAACTGTTGTTTTGAATAAAGATGGCCTAGGCTTTAAGAAGATTGCAAACACACTGAAACTGAGCTGCAGGAAAGTGGCCAGGACCATACAGAGGTTTAACAAGACCGGTTCCACTCAGAACAGTCGTCATCATGGCCAGCCAAAGAAGTTGAGTGCATGTGCACAGCATCATATCCAGAGATGAGTGCTGCGAGCATTGTCACAAAGGTTACAGGGGTGGAGGGTCAGCCTGCCAGTGCTCAGACCATACGCCGCACACTGCATCAAATTGGTCTGCATGACTGTTGTCTCAGAAGGATGCCTCTTCTAGTGATGATGCACAAGAAGAACAGTTTTCTGAAGAAAAGCAGACTAAGGACATAGATTACTGGAACCATATCCTGTGGTCTGATGAGACCAAGAAATACTTATATGGTTTAGATGTTGTCAAGTGTATGTGGTGGAAACGAGGTGAGGCGTACAATGACAATTGTAGCGTCTGGTTTGGGGCTACATGAGTGCTGCCGGCTGTGGGAAGCTACATTTTATTGAGGGAACCATGAATGACAACATGTGCTGTGACATACTGAAACAGACCATGATCCCCTGCTTTCGGAAACTGGACATGATAATGCCAAACACACCTTCAAGATGACCACTTCCTTGCTAAAGAAAATGAGGGCAAAGGTGCTGGACTGGCCAAGCATGTCTCCAGACAAACTCTATTGAGCATCTGTGGGGTATCCTCAAACGGAAGGTGGAGGAGCATAAGGTCTCTAACATCCACCAGCTTGGTGATGCCATCATGGAGGAGTGGAAGGGGATTCCAGTGGCTGCAACCTGTAAGGCTCTAGTATATTCCATACCCAAAAAGGTTTAAGCAATGCTGGAAATTAATGGTGGTCACCTACAATATTGACACTTTGGGCACAATTTGTCCATTTTCATTCAGGGGTGTACTCACTTTTGTTGCCAGAGGTTTAGGCATTGATGGCTGTGTGTTGAGTCATTTTGAGGGGTCACTAAATTTACACTGTTATACAAGCTGTACACTGACTACTTTACATTGTATCAAAGTGTCCCATGAAAAAGATATAACACAAAATTTATAAAAATGTGAGTGGTTTGCTGACTTTTGTGAGATACTGTAGATGGTTTTCTGACTGGGCTTCAAACTTTATGTCATAATTCACAGCTATTTGGTCAGTCGGATGTGACTTTAACCCCTTCATGACCCTAGACGTCTGCTTTAGGTCTGGGATCGCGCGGAACTCTAACAAATTTGCGCGATCGTGTGGCTTAGCTGTGTGCTGACAGACAGCACGCGTGCTAGAATCCTTCCGGGGGTTGTCTGTGAGCGTTTCCATGGAGATGCCCAGCGCCGGGGGTGCCCTGTTGGGCAGATGGCCCCAGGCCGCATCGTGCTGACAGTACCCAAGTAACACATAAGGAACCAAAAAACGCCCCCAAAAAAAAAAAAAAAAAAGTAAACCAAAACAAAAAAAACCAATTTTGCCCCAAAAAAATCCCATCAAAAACAAATAAAGTACCCTTATTTGGTATCGCCGTGTGCGTTACGACCTGCCCTATAAATCTGACATGTTAATTTACCCGTACGGTGAACGGCGTAAAAAAAAAGAAATCACAGAATTAAGATTTTTGTTCATCCCGCAGCACATAAAATGGAATAAAAGTGATCAAAAACTCCTATGAACGCCAACATTGTACCAATTAAAACAACAGTTCATCCCGCAAGAAAAAAAGTCCTTACACAGCTCTGTATACGGAAAAATAAAAAAGTTATGGTTCTCAGAACACAGCGATGCATAAATATTCTTTTACACACTGAAAAAACACCTTCTTTTTTTAAAGTGCTTCAACATAAAAAAAATATATAAATTGGGTATCGCCGTAATCGTATCGACCCACATGAAAGCTAACTTATTAGGATACTGCACAGTGAGCGCTAATAAAAATAAAAAACACTACTAGGATTGCAGTATTTTCTTCACTCTGCCTTCCAAAAAACGGATTTAAAACTGATCAAAAAGTCTTGTCCCCCCAAAAATGATACCAATAAAAACGTCAACTCATCCCGCAAAAAACAAGCCTGTACACAGCTCTCAGACTATGGCGATGCAAAAATGTGTTTTCCTGTTTGAATAAAAGAGTTTTTATAGTATAAAAGCAGTAAAAAATAAAAAAAATATACAAATTGGGTATTGCTGTAATCGTATTGACATGCTGAGTAAAGCTAGCATGTCATATATACCGTACAGTGACCGCTATAAAAAATAAAAATAAAAAACCCTACCAGGATTGCTGTATTTTGTTCAAAATGCCTCACAAAAACCTTAATAAAAAGTGAACAAAGTGTTGTATGCACCCCAAGTTGGTACCAATAAAAGCATCAATTCACCCCGCAAAAAACAAGGCCCTACACAGCTCTGCACACAGCAAAATATAAAAGTAATGACTGTCAGAAGAGGACAACATAAAAACGCAATTTTTTATAGACCTATTTCTATTGTGTAAAAGTAATAAAACATAAAAAACTATATAAATTTTATACCATTGCAATTGTACCGACCCCATAGTAAAGTTATCACATCATTTACACTGCACGGCGAACGCTATAAAATTGAAGCCCAAAAAACAAAACTGCGTTCCCCCCCCCATTTTCATGGCCCAATGCTAAAAAAAACGATGGAACACCTGTGTGCCCAAAATGCACAATACACCCCTAGATGAGTTCCATGTGTTGATTCCAAAACGGGACGACTTCTGGAAGATTTCATCTATCCTGTTACTTTGGGAGTTTTGCAAATGCATCATGGCTCCACCAAAATCTGCGTTCCAAAAGCCAAATAGTGCTTCCTCCCATGTACGTCCTGCCATGCGCCCAAACAGCAGTTTACACCCACATGTAAGGTATTGCCGAACTTGGAAGAAATTGCTTAACAAAGTTTTGCGGTTCTTTTTTCCAGGATTCCTTGTAAATATGAAACATTTTCAGCTAAAATTGCAGATTATTGGAAAAATTTTTTTTTACATTTTCACAGCCTAATGCTAAAAAAAAAAATTTGTGAATCACCTGTGGGGTCGATATACTCACTACACACCTGTATATATACCTTAAGAGGTGTAGTTTCCAATATGGGGTCTTTTTAGGGGTGTTTATTAAGTTTTAGCACCTTAGGGCCTCCTCAAACCTGAAATGGCGTCTAAATAAAATTTTGCCACGAAGTGAGTTCATTACCTCTTAATCTGATCAGGAGAGACTTTAAACAAAGCACAGCAGCCTCACAGATGAGAGGGAGGGGGCCTGAGCAGCAACTCTGAGGAAGCAGAGGAAGCAGGGAGCGTTGTGCAATGTGTACTCAAATAAAACATTAGAACCAGTGCATTCTCTATACAAAAGACACAACATCTTTCTCCACAGTCCCTTGAAAGCTCAGTCATGTTCCCTGTCATCAGATAAGAAGTGCAGACAAGCAAGGACGACCAGATCAGCTCCTCAGCTCCTGTCAGCTGGAGCTGGTCGTGTCTAATGCAAACTTTTAAGTAACTAAGGGCTAAGGGCTTGCAAAGAAAGCTGTAGCTCTCAGATGCTTCACTTTTTGTAATCACATATATTTAGAAAAGTCATTTAATACCCATTTTGGAGGATCCCACGTCAACATTACATCGTGGCAAAACCCTTTTAAGTAATCCCACATGGCTCCTGTGTTAACATTTTCAGGTCTCCCGTTGGTATACTTCCAAAGTATTCCTCTTTTATATGGACAGTGCATAAACCTGACCCAAATCCCCCTGTCCCTCTATACTCCTTAAAGGGATGTTCCCACCACAGACTTTTTGGCAAATGGATCAGATAGACCAACAAAGTCTGACAGATGCAGATCCCATCTATGGAACTGCCACTATATCTGGAATAGGCCCACAAAAATGTCATCTCAGAATAGAGAGCTGGTCGTACTGGTGTACAACTCTCCATTCTGTTCTAAGGGAGTGCTGAGTACAGGTGAGCACCATGTTTGGCTGTACTTGGAACTATCATATGTCAGAATGGGGGGTCATGCACAAGTGTGACTGGCTCTTCATTAAAATCCAACACTTTCGGGGTTTGTTTCCGGAATGTGTGCAGGTCCCAGAAGTGAGACCCGAACCGATCAGACCTATCAATGTGCCATTAAAGTCCATTGTGGGAACACCCTCTTAAATGTCCCTCTTTTGACTTGATAATTAAACCTGCATTAATAAACTTACTATATTGCTCCAAAAAACACCTTTCTGGTTCCTAACTGAATAATAGGCTACACTTTATTCTTTATTTCATAATTTGTTGCAATTTGGACCATAATAAAGCTCGTATTCAGATAATTTATATATATATATATATATATATATATATTTTTTTTTTTTTGTTGAATCTCTACAATATAAGATACTAACATTTGAGCTGAATGAAAGTATTTGACAAGTACCGTGTATACAATTCACCCTTGCATTGTGTTTTCCTCTTGTTTATAAGTTATATACAAATTTTGGGTACAAAACATTTTTTTAAAAAGATACCCCTCAATAGTCCATACATTAAGAATATGTCCAAGCATACTATCTTAGGGGAAACGTACAGGGCCGCCATCAGAAATTTCAGGGCCCCATACAGTTGAAGCATCTGGGCCCCCCCCCCCCCCCCCCGTCGGCCCCACCCTCTGCCCCCCCATCGCCCCTTCCCCACTCAGACACACAATGCCCCACACCCCAGCCCCCACAACCCCACACACAGCCCCCACAATGCCTCACACACTGGCCCCCACACACACTCCCCCCCCCTCCACACACACGCTGGCCCCCCCACACAATGCCTCCACCCCACAGCCCCCACGATGCCTCCACACACACTGGCCCCCACACACACAATGCCCCACACACAATGCCCCCCACACACACAATGCCTCCACACACACTGGCCCCCCACACACACACAATGCCTCCACACACAATGCCTCCACACACAATGCCTCCACACACAGCTCCCCCACAATGCCTCCACACACACTGGCCCCACACAACACACAATGCTCCCACCCACACACACAATGCCCCCCCACACACACAATGCCTCCACACACACCACACAATGCCTCCCACACACAATGCCTCCACACACACACTGGCCCCCCACACACACTGGCCCCCCCCCCACCCCCCACACAATGCCTCCACACACTGGCTCCCCACACACACTGGCCCCCCACACACACAATGCCTCCACACACAGCTCCCACAATGCCTCCCCACACAGCCCCCACGATGCCCCCACACACACTGGCCCCCCACACACACAATGCCTCCACACACTCTGGCCCTTCCCACACACTGGCCCCCCACACACTGGCCCCCCCCACACACAATGCCTCCACACACACTGGCCCCCCACACACACACAATGCCTCCACACACACAATGCCTCCACACACACTGGCCCCCCCCACACACACAATGCCTCCACACACTGGCCCCCCACACAAACTGCCCCCCCCCCCCCCACACAATGCCTCCACACACTGGCTCCCCACACACACTGGCCCCCCACACACACGATGCCTCCACACACAGCCCCCACGATGCCTCCACACACAGCCCCCACGATGCCTCCACACACAGCCCCCACGATGCCTCCACACTCACTGGCCCCCCACACACCCTGGCCCCCCACACACACAATGCCTCCACACACACACAATGCCTCCACACACACAGCCCCCACGATGCCTCCACACACACTGGCCCCCCCCACACACACTGGCCCCCCCACACACACACTGGCCCCCACACACACACAATGCCTCCACACACACTGGCCCCCCACACACACACAATGCCTCCACACACACAATGCCTCCACACACACTGGCCCCCCACACACACACACTGGCCCCCCACACACACTGGCCCCCCACACACACTGGCCCCCCACACACACTGGCCCCCCACACACACACTGGCCCCCACACACACTGGCCCCCCCACACACACTGGCCCCCCACACACACAATGCCTCCACACACACACAATGCCTCCACACACAGCCCCCACGATGCCTCCACACACAGCCCCCACGATGCCCCCACACACACTGGCCCCCCCCACACACTGCCCCCCCCACACACAATGCCCCCCACACACACAATGCCCCCCCCCCACACACAATGCCCCCCACACACACAATGCCCCCCACACACACAATGCCCCCCCCACACACACAATGCCCCCCACACACACAATGCCCCCCACACACAATGCCTCCACACACACTGGCCCTCCACACACAATGCCCTCCACACACACTGGCCCCCCACACACACTGGCCCTCCACACACAATGGCCCCCCACACACACTGGCCCCCCACACACAATGCCCCCACACACACAATGCCCCCACACACAATGCCTCCCACACACAATGCCCCCACACACAATGCCCCCACACACAATGCCCCCACACACAATGCCCCACACACAGCTCCCACAATGCCTCCCCACAATGCCCCCACACACAGCTCCCACAATGCCTCCCCCACAGTCTCAGAGGGGAGGGGGGGTCGCTGGGGCATAGAGGGGGCTTCAGTGGGGCCCCACATTATCCCAGCATGTGAAAGGGGAGGGGGGCGCTCTGATTCTAGGATGCTCTGTACTGACAGCAGCAGCGTCTCTCACCTTTCCCTTTCCCGTGTCTCCCTCTGATCGCAGTCGGCCCTCCTCCCTTGCCGACAGGAGTCACTGAAGCCCCGCTCACAGGCAGAGAGAGGGAGGGCTGACTCCGATCAGAGGGGGACGCTGGAGAAATTAAAGTAAGTGACAGCGTCTGCAGCTGTAGTGAGGTACAGAGCAGTGACTGCTGCGATCGGTGCCGCCCCTCCCACAACTGAGCCGCACGGCCCCTGCGGACAGTCAGCAGTGCCGGGGGCCCGTGTACAGGCTGACTAGATTTTGAAACAGGAGGGGCCAACTTGCCGGGGGCCCCCTGTTTCCACCGGGCCCGGTACGGGGGTTTCTGGCTGTCCCCCCCCTGTACGGCGGGCCTGGAAACGTATAAGAAGCTGCTTTCGAGGGCATCTTTGAGAGAAAGTAAGCCCTACCAGATGATATTGGGTCCTCAAGGGTCTCTTTAGATTTATATGAGTGAGGGTGACAGCTTCTTTAAAAAAAAAAAAAAATTAACAGAAAACAAAAATAAGAACTATAAACTTAGGGCAACATGTATGTTTTTTGGTGCCAAGGCGCCAATTTTTTTGCGCGCATTAGTAGTGTAGAATGTCCCTGTATTTTTAACTTTCTCTGCGTCAAGATGTACACTTTCTCGCTAAAAAAGCAAAAAAATCGGTCAGGTAAACCCTTTAAAGGGGTTATTTTCCCAGCAGTAATGCCCAAGATTTTCCGTATGAAGAAAAAAAAGGGTTTCACGGTTTGTCGCCCTCACTCCCCATGCCTCCTGATCTCAGGTGCTTTACAAAGTGCCACGGGTACTCTATAATGTGTCTAATATTGGAGTGTGCCTCATTAAAAATATAGCAAATGGGGCTATGCCAGTTTTTTGGCTAAAAAGACGCCAGACTTCTGGGGCAGCTCCATTCATACATGTCGCCCTAAAAGGGAATCTGTCTCCATTTTTTTAAACTTATTAAAACAAGACTCATATACATATTTTCTTCTTTGGTTTTTATTTTTTTGTTGTAGATTTCTCATTCGGCCGTTATAAATTTATTGTGGGGGCAGAATTCTTGCCTGACTGCTTTTAAAAGCGTAGAGAATATTTCAGCAGATTGCTGTAGAACACAGAGATTAGCTCATTTTTTCTTTTATAAGTGATTTAGGTAAGCAAACCCCAATTTCAAAAATGCTTTTTTTTTACTTTCCCCTCATTCAGATATAATCTTTGTAGCCAAAAAAACCCCTTTTAAATGAAAAGTCCCTTACTTCTATAGAGGAGTTTTCTATGCATACTCTGTGACCTGGGAAGAAGTCAGTGTGCAGAGAGAGGGAAAGGTGAACTTTGACATTGGTGTTGCCTTTCAGTTTGACCTGCTTGTGCTGATAATGAGCAGACTACTGTAAACAATAAGTCATTTTTTTTGATGACACATTCCCTTTAACTTTTCGAGTAAAAATAAAAACTCAGGAAATAAATAAATAAGTAAATAAATCCACCAGAAACTTGCCTAAAGCATGAGAGAGTTATGTGACCCACAAAGTAGCTTATTGTTAATGAAATAGCCATGTACTATGTTTCCTGGATCCCTAGATCCCCGGGTGTAACACACTCCTATATCAATTGAGTAGAGCACGGCTACTCTGTCCCCACACCAACTCTCCCTCTAGGTACCATTTAGTGTATTTAAAAGGAGTTACCAAGATTTTAATCTCATCCTTATCGATGAAAGTGAATATAAAGGGGTTCTACTTTGTAAAGAATTTTTGGGAGGTTTTAGGAAGTCCGGCCTCCACTTTTTCCGTTTTTAAATAATTCTTTACCAAAGCAACAACCTTAGAAACTCCTAGGGCGACATGTATGAATGGGGCTGCGCCAGTTTTCTGGTGTACTTTGAGCCAAAAAGAATGTATGGACAGGTGCACTCCAAACTTTGGCGCGATAAGTGCCATTGTAATGCTCCAAAGACACTTTTTAATGCGCCAAAGATTTGGGGAGTTCTGGGGGCGTGTACCACCACATTCATAGAATTAGACACATTTATGATTATTTGGCACCAAATCTAGGCGCAGAACAGTTAGAACAGCCAGACCAAGTTAAAGGTGGTCTGCCTGAGCCAGACTTGCCATATTGGCACTACAATGTGCGTGTATGTTTGAACTGCAGAACATTCTGTCACATTCTACACTGCCTTAAAGCTATTTAGAACTGGCCTGTCAGAGCCAACGTTCATACATCACCCCTGGTGTGTTAATATCTAGCCAATTTCTGAGCAGAGATCTTTTGTCTTGCAGATAGTAATGTGAAGACTGCTATGGTGTTTAGATACTTTTGACAGGTCATGGAAGAGTAGAGATTCCAGAGGCGGAGTTAGATTAAATTTTTCTTTAATTTTTATTAAAGATTCCCAAAAGCCCTTGGTGTTTGGACAGCTCCACATGCCATGGATCAGATCAGTCTTGGGCTGACGGCCAGGGGCGTAGCTAGAGACTCAGGGGCCCGGGTGCAAAACCTCAGCTCGGGGCCCCCTTACCGTCAGACACTGTCTGTGGACTAATACTTTTCAATAACATGTTCCCTACTTGATGTGGCGGACATCTGTGGTGTAGAACACTGCAGAAAATTATTTCTATTTAAAGGAACAGTCCAGTAGAAAATAATTAATTTCAAATGGGGCCAAAGGAAAACAAGTTTTAGAGCCAAAGCGTCTGTTCCCTCTTGCCCCTCCTCCCCCCTCACAAAATAAAAAAAAATGTTCTGGGTTTAACAGTAAAAAAATGCAATTGTTTTATGGGTTTAGTTTTTTTGTGGAGTTCATGCTGAACAGTACAATTGACATTTACCTGTATTCTACGGGTCAGTACAAGGGCCACACTATCACCACTATACAGTGACTAATATCACCATAATGTTACTGACCAAACCAGTATATCAAGACCAATAATACCAATAACAACAATACACAAAGAACAAATAATACCCCACGTACTACTACAATATAGTGACTAATACCATCATAATGTAACTGACCAAATCAATATAGCAAGACCAATAATAACAATAATAACAATATACAGGGACCTAATAATACCGCCATATATCACTGCCCTACAGTGACTAATACCATCATACTATTACTGACCCAATCAATATACCAGGACCAATATTACCAATAACAACAATATGCAAGGACCAAATAATACTGCCACAGCATGACAACATATCATCACCATAAGGAGACTGAATAAAACCATTACACTAAGACCACTATTATGGCCATACACTCACCATATAGTGGTAGACACCAGTGTACACAGGCTCTGTAGACTGTATATTACCTCTATACAGTGACCATATAGTGGTAGACACCAGTGTACACAGGATCTGCAGACTGTATATTACATCCATACAGTGACCATATAGTGGTAGACACCAGTGTACTCAGTATCTGCAGACTGTATATTAACACCATCCACTGAACATATAGTGGTAGACACCAGTGAACACAGGCTCTGCAGACTGTATATTACTCCATACAGTGACCATATAGTGGTAGACACCAGTGTACTCAGGCTCTGCAGACTGTATATTACCTCCATACAGTGACCATATAGTGGTAGACACCAGTGAACACAGGCTCTGCAGACTGTATATTACCACCATACAGTTACCATATAGTGGTAGAAACCAGTGTACACAGACTCTGCAGACTAGTATTACGACATTTCCATAACCAAGTGACGTCCATTATCAGTAGTAGACAACCATGGAAAAACCTCGCAGCTGTATAATTACCACCATACAGTGACCATATGGGTGGTAGACACCAGTTTTACACAGACTCTGAGACAAAATGTGTTTAAACAGAACATTTTCTTTTTAGTGACTCAGAGTGACGTCTTTTCTATTTTTTCTTTCTTCATCCAGTCCAGACCCTCATGACATCTTCTCTCGGCCACAACTCGTCCCTGCAGAATTTATCACAGAAACATGTTAGACTCCAAACCAGAGCTTGGCAATTAATTTTCCCATGGGGCCACATGAGAAAGTGGGATGGTTTTAGAGGGCCAGACTAATAAAAAAAAAATAAAAAATTGGGTAAATGGGGAAAAAAATCGTATTTGGGGTTTATTTTTGTGGAAACTTACTCTGTACCCTCAGTAAGGCAGGTATATAGATACGTTCCCTCAGTAAAGTAGGTATATAGATACGTCCCCACAGTAAGGTAGGTATATAGATATGTCCCCTTAGTCAGGCAGGTATATAGATATAGATATATTTTCCCTCATGCAGATATATAGATATAGGTCCCCTCAGTCAGGCCGGTATAAAGATAGATATAGGTCCCCTCAGGCAGGTAGGTATATAGATAGGTATAGGTCCCCACAGGCAGGTATATAGATATATCTCCCCTCAGGAAGGTATATAGACAGATATAGGTCCCAACAGGCAGGTATATAGATAGATATAGGTCCCCACAGGCAGGTGTATAGATAGGTATAGGTCCCCACAGGCAGCTATATAGATACGTATAGGTCATCATAGGCAGGTATATAGATATGTATAGGTCCCCATAGGCAGATATATAGATAGGTATAGGTCCCCATAGGCAGATATATAGATAGGTATAGGTCCCCATAGGCAGGTATATAGATAGGTATAGGTCCCCATAGGCAGGTATATAGATACGTTGTAGGTATAGGTCCCTATAGGCAGATATATAGCAATGTATAGATCACCATAGCCAGATATATAGAAATGTATAGGTCCCCATAGGCAGGTGTATAGAACTTTATAGGTCCCCATAGGGAGATATATAGAAATTTATAGGTCCCCATAGGCAGGTAACAGAAATTAAAAATAACAACACAAATACTTACCTTCCTGCTTCCCTGCCGAGAATCTTCCTCTTCTGCCAACAATGACGACGGGACGCTCTTCTGCCTGCCAGCGCCGGGACGCTCTTCTGGCAGCTCCTCGGCCGCACAGCCTATGACGTCTGTGCGGCCGAGGACGCAGCCACGCGATGTGTTCACTTCATTGCGCCGCTGCCTTCACTGAGCTAAGCCGCCGGCATCAGTGTATACCGGCCGCTTAGTTTCAGTCGCTGCCTGCACAGTGCAGGCGGCGATCGCTGCATTACTGGCTCCATGTGAGCCAGCAATGCAGTGTGTGGCAAGGGGGACCTGCAGGGTCCCCCTGGCTCAGGGACCCGGTCGCAACTCCGACCACTGAGACTCCTGTAGCTACACCACTACTGACAACACTTGGGACAAGCTACTTTTCGGTTTGGTGCGAAAGTATGGGGAGGCATATTGAATTCAAATATTGCATGATGCATGAATCTAAAGTGTGTTTCTTGCCACCCTACATTACTGCCTTGCAGACCTTATTCCAACTTTCTATGACAGTTTTAGTCCCTCTATATCAGGGAAATCTTTTCCCCAATAAGAGAATAACTTATATTCCCAAGAGTGGACCTCAGGATCACGTACTTTAAGATAAATTGAGGATAAGGAATTGTGGCTGGAATTTGGTCCTATAAGCTCATCAAACTTACTAGTCGTAAATTCAGAATTAATTTGTATTACCCTGTTTTTCAGGAACCTTATTGTCTGATAGTATGTTAGGAAGTGGGAGTCAGAGATTTGGAACTGTTCCTGAAGTTTAGGAAATGGTAAATATTTGTTCTGTGTTTTCAAAAAGAGAATTGATATTTAAGATACCTTTTTCCCACCAATTAAGGAAGTGGGTGTTCTCTATACTCGCCTGAAATTCTGGGTGGCCAATCAAAGGCATATGTTTGCTTAATAGAGCTGGGAGTTTAAATAATTTGCGACAAATTTTCAGAGTAGCTATAGTATCTCACATTAAAATGCAAGATCTAATGTTGTTTGGTATAGAAGAGAATTTGGTATGTAGAAGTGCTGCGAAGTCCCAGAGTGCTTCTAATAGTGCTTCCAACTCAGTATTGGAGTAATACCAAGTTTGCTTTATCCAATCAAGGCAATTTCTAAGCAAACAGG
The DNA here is from genome assembly GCA_025379985.1 of Phyllomedusa bahiana. NCBI lineage: Eukaryota > Metazoa > Chordata > Amphibia > Anura > Hylidae > Phyllomedusa > Phyllomedusa bahiana. Next base: position 42,469 of record JAODAL010000277.1, on the reverse strand, counting down.
ACAAGTTGTATTTTCTAATATCTGGGAGATTTATCCCACCACAGGCTTTGGGCAGCTTAGACTATGCTTTGCTTGGCTTTTTTCGATTTACAGATGAATCTAGTGTACCCTGCCCAGGAGGATTCTGATATCCGAGTGTTTCAATAGCAGTGGAATTGTTTGGAGAGGGTACAAGAGTTTCGGGAAACTCATCAATTTGAGTAAGCGGCAGCGGATTTGCCTATAAGGATTCCTAAATATTTTATTGATGTTTTGGCGACCGTTAGTGGGGTATCCAGGGTACTTACTGGGAAGGGTCTCGCCTGATGGGAGATGTTGAGGAGTTCCGATTTTGTTTAATTTATTTTGAAGCCCTAGCATGAATTAAAAATGCATAGTTGAAGAAACAAGTTGGACAAATCTCTTTCCGGATGGGGCCATGAAGAAAATTACATCGTCTGCAAATAATGCTAGTTTAAGTACTTTGTTTTTGAACATATAAGGTGAAACATGGCCGAATTGAACAGATAAGGTGAAACGGGAAACCCTTGGTGAGTTCCACGCTGTAGTGGAAAAGGCTAAGAGAGGAAACCCAGGATTGGCCCTGGGATTGGCATATAATGCAGTTAGAAATGTTCAGTAAGGGCCGTTGAGGCCTATTTTATCGAGGACCATATTTAGTCAGCCCCAGTCAACACTATTGAAAGCTTTCTCAGTGTCGATAGTTAATAGTGCTGAATTAGAATGCTTGTCGGGATGTTTTTTAATTTCATCTAATACCAGGAGAACTTTGATGATATTAGCTATTGCAGAACAGCTTTGCACGAAGCCCAATTGGTGCAGGCCTATAAGTTTAGGGATAAACTGGCCTAGGCGGTCAGCCATAATTTTTGCAATTAGTTTGAGGTCTACAATAATTAATGATATAGGTCTATAAGAAAAAGCTAGGGTCAGGTCAGCGAAAGACCTGTAGACATTAGGCATTTAACGTTCTAAGTCACTACCCTCATAGTTGAAGTTAATGCCATAGGGTTTATATGACTAGAGAAGAAAAAAAGCCAGTAACTGTGAGGCATGTCCTGAACCTGACTAATAGGAGTTAAAACAACATATCATCATAACATTATAAGTTCTAGGACAATTGCCATCAGGTCCACCCAGCTGCTCCACTAGGGCGCCAGCGAGGAGGCTCCAAGGGCAAACACCCAAAGGAGAGTATTGACATATAACAAAAAGGTAAGCAGCAATCAGGAATCCGGGGAAAATGATGCTGCTTAATCGTTAGCAAAGTAATCTCATTGCACCTAACAAGACTCAACTTAAAGTTGAACCTGGATCCCGAATGTCCATTTTAATCTATCACTCCCCAGGTGCGACCACTGTTAGGCGCAGCCAGCCATTCCAGAAGAGCATCAGTGGGACGAGCCCAAGGGCGAACGCCCATAAGGGGGCACACAAACCCACAAATAGCAAGACAATTAAACAGAGTCCAAGTGTTTGGAACTGGTAGTGGAACAGTATCACAGGAAAATGATCACATTGTTGTGTTACTGCATTTCCACAAGGATTTAAGAGTTTCAAGATACCATTTTGGCTGCTTGTCGTTTTCTTTTCTCCATCGGGCTCATAGGACAAGATGAATGTCATGGGCGCAGATCCTCCCTCTCTGAATCAAGGTCTCTCCAGTGGTGGAGGGTGATGGAGACCTGGAGCTGAGCTGGTTTCTTTTATCTGAGTAGCTCTTTGCATCTGTTGATCGAGTAGAAAGTAGAGACATTTCCATTCCTGTGGAAGATTTTCAAAATAACAGGAAATAACAAAGCAAATTTTATCTGCTTGCGGAATAGATAAGAGCAGATTGAAGAGAATGCTCTTCTTTTTTTTACATCTTCCGACGAGAAGTCTTCAAAGATAAGAATTTTCCTGCCTTTAAAAATGAAGTCAGACTTTAGCTTCTTAAAGGCTCCCAAGACAGTCACTTTGTCAGTAAAGTCTAGATCCTCCACAATGATCTGGCAGGGTCTCTCTCTTTAAGGCGAAATACTGTTTTTCCACAGTTGGTTTGCTTTTGCTTCTGAGATTAGGTCCAAGACAGTGGGCTCTCTCTACTTTACAGGGGCCAGGAATGCCCACAGCTTTTGGTAGGTCTCTTTCACATAAGATTATGAGATTTCGTGGAGGAATTGCCTCAGAGATGCCAAGAATTCTTAAGTTACCAGTATTTTCCAGGTCATCTATCTGGTCATTTAGACGCTTATTTATTAGAAGGGCAAGGTCTCCTTTTTAAGTGTATGAAAGTTCCCAGACAAGGGGTTCCACCTACAATGAGATATTCCACAAGAGATGGCCGAGCTCCATCTATTCTTATACCTCCCTCTTCCTTTGTCCAAGAGTCTCTTGCAGGACAGTAGAAGATACTATTAGAGCGGTTTTCTGCAACTCTTAGGAGCTGTTGCAATGCCCTTCAATCAGAAAGGGAAGAAGGTTTGGGGGACAATTATCCTTTAGAGGTTCTTAGGAAAGTCCCAGGTGACGATGATAGGGTATGTTTATGTAATGGATTTTGGAGTTTGGAGTTTATAATGGCCGTTTCCCACCTTTTCTAATAGCTCCTAATTCCTTTGGGTTGAATAGATATCTCTTTCAATTATCTCTGAACCCTGTCTTCTGCACCGCTCTAGTTTTTTTGGGGTGCCTGGCTGCCTTGCCCAAGTTTAAATGGTAGTTCTCTGGCACTACTGATTGTCTGGGGCCAGAGACCTAACATGAGAGCTCAGTTCTTCCATACCTGATTTGCCACCAATATGAATGTTTGATACTTGCTGGGATCTCTCCGGGTATTGTGGCACTGTGCAGTGGCGGGAGACTTGAGGATTGATCTGTACTCCTCTCGCATTTTCTGCTGTTCTCAGCGCTGTCTTCCCGCATCTTGATGCAGGATGCTCCGGCGCAGTCAGGGGCTCTTACGTGGGATCCGGTTCTGCCTACTTGGCAAACCGCTCTCGCATTACTCAGCGCCCATTCTCTCGGCTCAGCTTTTTGGTGGCGGTGCTCACCAGAGAATACTGAAGGGTAGTGAGCGACAACCGAAGGATTCTGACCGGTGTAGCCTGTTGGGTACATCTCACTGCTTGAAAGCTCCTGTGTCAGCCTCACTCCATGATGGCACCGGAATCGGAAGTCCATTAAGTTGATTTTGTGCTAATCTGTAAATGAAAAAATGCTGAAGTATATAAGTATTCATACAAACATATATATTTCACCCACTGAATCATAAGTGTCCTTCTTTGACCATTCAATAAAGTTGAGAGGGATGCAGTGGTGTTGAAATTTGATCAATTCAATCAATTACTGGCCACAGTGTTGTGATAGTAACCTCACTAAATAGGGAAGGAAAATCCATTTAACTTTAATGTGTTTGTAACACATGTAGTGAAGCTCTGTGGGCTATGGGGGCCTATAATTTGTGTACATGTCCCTGTCTGTGTAGCTATTAAAAAGCACTTTACTGTTGAAATCTAAATTTTTATACATCTGCCCATAAGGAAAGTAAGGCCTTGTCCCCACGCAACCGGTTTGCAGCCGGTTTTTCAGACGGCTTGCGAAACTTTTACACAGGCCGCTATGGAAAACCCGTGCAGCAGTCCCCACTGCACGGGTTTTCCGCCCAACGGTTTGAAGAAAAACATTCTACATGTTCATTCTTCCGTCCGGTTTTCGGACGGAATATGAACAAGTGAATGGGAAGGTTTTTTTTTTCGCTCATCGCGGAGAAAAGCCGTCCTCCCGCGGCCATGGGGACGGCACTAAAACAGGTCAAGTACCTGTCGGATAAACCAACGCGCCCTAAGAGCACCTTTTCACAAGTGCAGTTGCAAGTTCTTAAAAGTGATGGTACTGTATTCCTTTCTGTGCTTCTTACATTCCTCTCTTTCATGTAAACTTCATCATAAATATTAAAAACACAGGCTTACAAAGTATTGAGAATGGTTTTGAAAATGGATATTTACACAGTGTGTGTTCATTTTCAATTAATATTTGGATCTTCACCAGTTTTTCTGCCTTTGTCATAATAAATAGAAGTGTTTGATCTGCCTGTTTGCTTTGTGCAAATTAGTCTTTCACCCGCAGGTAACATCTCCAGCTAGACATGATTTAGCAAAAAACATCAATGAAATGTGACTCCAGTTGACAGTGACAATAAATATGAAATCTGTGGACATGCTTAGTTTTTATGAAGACACACATTGAATCTAGTGCATGTAAAGTAGTTGTTCCAGTTTTCTTTATATGGCATAAACTATGTAAATAAGCAGTAATATAAAGTTCAATTATTGTTTGTTTAAGTCTCAAGTAAAGCTGCACCCACCATTAGTATACGTCTACATTATCATACAGATTCTAGCTCATGGTCAAACATCTGCAGTATATGTTGGTGCTGTATTAGGCTGTGTTACACACATAATTAGGGAGGTGAAACATTAACATTTCTTGCTTATGTCATTGCCTAAACTCAGTGTAGCTCACAATCTAAGGCCCCATACATACTGCGTTTCAGCAGCCCATTCATGGTATACATAAAAATGTATCCCGACGGATACCGCAATGAGTTCATTGATTGCTATTCAGTAAATGTAGACCTAATTGGAATACGCGTCCCTTATTAAGTGAATGGTCCACCATGTTTTTGTGATCGATGTACAAACCATATACATTTGTTAAAACCCTAATTGGACTACATTTGGCCTATAGAAGTAAATAGCCTTGTTGTGGTATCCATACATTTTTACAGTATCTTAATGGATACCACAAAGGGGCTGCAAAACAGCTATGTGAAAGGGGACTAATTTCTATATAACATAAACAATATACCACCATTTACATGGAACTCTGGGAGACTTGGGAGGAGGTGTTTTACTGTATGGGGTCCAGGAATTTCTGATAGCAGCCCGATCTGTTAGGTTTGATGCACACAGAACAGATTTGCTGCAGACTTCTAATGTGGAGTTGCACACAGAAAACCTGCAAGGGATTGCAGTATCAGCCATGTGAATGGATGTTTACAAATCTTGGGCCACATGTATGAAAACTGTATAGATCTAAAATTCACTTTGTTGCCCATAGCAACCAATCAAAGCGCCCATTTAATTTCATATGGTGCTCTGGAAAAATGAAAGGTGTGCTCTGATTGGTTGCTATGGGCAACAAGGTGAATTTTAGACCAAGTAGTTTTCATACATGAGGCCCCTTATGTCCACTTGGTGGAAATTCTGCATGCGGAAATGGGCTTCTTGTGCGGATTTTTAAATCCTTAGCATGTCAATTGTTATTGTGAATTTACTGCGAATTGTCTCCATTAACTTGAAAGAGGTAAAATCTGCACCAAAGTATGTACAATGGAACAGATTTATCAAAACTATGTAAGTCTTAGGCAGTGTAAGCTTAGACTAGACAGTCTTACAATCTGCAGGCTAAAACTGTGTAGTCCCCACGGCACAGAGCAAATACCGGTCGGATTATCCGACCGGTATTTGCTCTGTTTTGGAGCCGTGTACATGCCGCTGTTTGTGGAAAAAAGCCCTCCCCCTTCGCATTGACCTGTTCATGTTCTGCCCGAAAACCAGGTGGAAGAATGAACATGTTCTTTAGACTGCCAGTGGTCTAAAAACCGTCCAGCGGAAAATCCATGCAGTGGGGACCATTAAAGTCCATGATAAAGTTTGACAGCTGTTTTACACACGGCTTTCAGAACCGAAAACCGTTTGTAAAAGCGGCTGAAAAACCTGCCATAGGGACAAGCCCTAACTCTACAACTTTAATAAATTGGCTTACTTCATGCTTCTAACTGCACCCAAATTTTGGTATACACTAAGCTGCGCCCCCTTTCCATGTTACAGTAGCCATGCCCTTATGTTAGATGAGATGCAGAAATGTCTAGAAATTGTCTAAAATATAAAGTAAATGTGTTGTAAAGCATTTACGTCTCTTTTTTGTTTTCTGGCGCAACTTTCTTGATAAATGTGCCCCAACCTGTTGTAGATTTTTACCTGTGGATTCGCTTGCAGGTTTACTGTGGTAAATGTCCACATCAAATCTGTCCCATGTGCATTCACCCTTTGTGTAAGTGAGTGACATTGCTGTGACATACAGCATATTTAGGATTGGGTTTTTAGGTTATTCCTTTTAAAATACCTTTATGGCATTTCAGACAGATTGATGGAGTTCTATATCTAGGGCATCTAATGTTCACAGATTCTATAAAAGCAGCAGAAACAGTTTCTCATATCTACAAATCATAGCTTTTATTATCAGAAAAATCTAAACAAAATTCACTGGTGCCAGGAGCATTTGGACAACAGAAACAACATTGAAATTGTAACACCAAGAAGGACAAGGTTATGCAGATTGAGGAAGAGCTGCAAATGATCAGATTTTCAAGCACCCACCTAGCTTGTCTTTGGCATGTGGAAGGGCACAAAAACAGTTGAACAGCAAAGTTTTTAGCCACATGAAACCTCAAAACGGATCAAGTGGTGTGAGATGTTATGTGAGGGTTCCTGTTTGTCAATGTGCCAGTTAACGGCACTTGTTGCAAACTGAAAGGGGCAGAATTCTTGAAATGAGAGACCATTGTTTATAACTCCAGCACATTGATATGCACCTATGCCGAAGTGTCAGCAATACTCAACATTGTGTGTTCCAGTGGTTGGGAGAACAATGAGGAGAACAAAAGGTACAGAGGTGATTGTCTGATTGAAAGAATGGCAAGTAGGAATCCATTCTGTACTGTGAGTGATATTGGATGTCACATCCCAAGCCTAGGGCAGAAAATAATGTCAATACAAAACCATCAGAGTAGAATTGTGCTGAAATGAAACAGGGACCGAAGCGCTTCTAGTGTAATAAGTTTAAAACTCCATGAACAGACTGTATTGCGGAATCTGCTCACCTGAGAGAGTTGTACTAAATGGTACAACTCATGTGATAGCGTAGACGGATGAGGATTCCCCGATCAAGTAGTACAACAAATCCACCGATGTAGCGGCCAGGAACCTCTAAGTCTTGGGACTCCTTGCGCAGTCGGGTCCACGGAGAAAAGCATGATAAAACGATCCTTAGAGGACAATAGCGCTGGTGGTAATTTGAAAATTACTAGTACACATAGATGTAACTTTAGGGGGGTACGGAGGGGACTTGTCCCCCCCACTTTTTTCTGGGTGGGGGACGGTCCCCCCCACTTTTTAGCCACTTCAATAAAAAATCCATATGAAAACATGAGAATACAGTAAGTGGGGAGAGCAGAGCACAGAGGAGGAAGAAGTTAACCCTTATATTTCTGTGCATCTAGGGGGGACAGAGTAGGTAGCAGCCTCAGGTGTCAGTGTAGAGTGAGAGCAGCGCTGATTGGCAGAGCAGGAGTCAGCAGGGGCTGCTTCACCAATCAGAACGCTTCTCACAGTCCAGCACCCTCTGTCTCTGGGGCTGTATCTTCCCTCCTATTGTATACCACTTCCCCTATGCTCAGCCCTCATCAGAAAAGAAGGAAAGCTCTTGCTGAATGCCAACTGCACCAGACTACAGGAGACAAGTAGGGAAGGGACAAGGATGCTAGGCGAGTGTGCATGTGAGTAGGGTATTTACTGTATATGTGAGATGTGTATATACTGTATGTACAGCCATGTGTCTAGCCATGTCACGTCTTCCCTGCACTTACGCACCAAGGAAAATTAAAGTGAATTAGGCCGGCCCTGCAACAAGTGTGGACTTGCCAGCGCGTACTTCTAAAACACCTGGCATATAGCAGAGCTCACAGTATGCCCCGCTATATGCTGTGTGAACATACCATAAGGCTACATTCATGCAGAAGACATGAATGTTGATTCCGGGGCGGATTCAGTGCTGGATCTGCCTCAGAACCGGCGTCCAATTCGACTGGAAACTGATTTACATTATACCCTATGTAAAATCAGTGTCGTTGTTTAGATGACACTGATTTTACTTGAGTATTTTCGGAGTGTACTTTCAGCGCCTACAAAGTATTCTTCGAGGCGTTTTATGCACTAACAGCACTAATGGATAGGAGGGAGAAATCTGTCCCGGGCAGTCTGGGTCATTGGAATTCTGCGTGAACCCACCTTAAGTGTGTAGTGTGTCTGTGTTCAACATATTTATATATATATATATATATATATATATATACACACACACAATTTCCGGGGTACCTTGTCTAATGTAGATAGTCTCTGGGGTACAGTGTATAATGTAATAATCTCTGGGGTATGGTGTAATATAATCTGTTGTACAGTATGTAATGTAATCTCTGGGGTACAGTGTATAATTTAATAATCTCTGGGGTACAGTACAGTGAATTATATTATTTATTGAGTAGAATGTGCAATTCATTTCTAAGGTGCAGTTAGTAATGTAATTTCTGTGGCTACCATGTGTTATATAATTCATTTCTAGGGTGCAGTGAGTGATGTCATTTCTGGTGTATGGTATGCAATAAAATACATTTTGGGGTACAGCATGTGACATAAGTGATTCTTGGGGGTACAATGAGATTGGGTTCTTTTATTTTCCTCATTCTGTTGTGTGTATAAAAAATTTAATGGAATAGTGATGGGGAATGGGAGGGGTTAAGCGAAATTTGCTGCATTGCAAAATATTTTTTATTTCCATCTAGAGGGGGAAATATTATAGGTTGGCTGGTTCGGTTTCATTGTCAGGGCTGCTTTTTAGTCCCAGTCCAGCTCTAAACTTCAGTGATTAGAGAGCCACTCATAACCTTATGGATTGCACCAAAAGTGTTTGCCATAAGGACTCCGCCCGGACCTGCTGTGGAGCTCATAGCACTACATCCTTGCTGGGTTAAGGTATGTTCACATGGCATCATTGCAGTGTGTACAGCACGCGCCACAATATGCCGTGTGTTTTGGGAGTCACGCTGATCAGCGCGTATTCCCAATGCACAGGGAGGCCAGCAGCCCGCTGGCCCCATTGACATGCATTGTTCACGACGCGTAATCGGCGTGAACAATTGACATGTCAATCGGATTGTATTGTACGCGCAGGGGGACTATGCGTAATTACAGGATTACCGTAATTGCAGCGCGCATTTCGCCGCATATAATGTGCAATACGCGGTGAAATGCGCGCCAAAATAAGTCGTGTGAACATACCGCTTCACTGCAGGGAAAGGAGGGGAGAGAAGGGCAGAGAGGGGAAGTGAAGGGAAGGCGCGTGAAGGAGGGAGGGATAGGAAGATAGGAGATGAGAGGGAAAATTGGTCCCCTCCCCTTTTTGAACCAAAGTTATGCCCCTGCTAGTACATAAGACAATTGCTTTCTTCACAAATGAACATCCAGCCGTGGCCATAGCAAAAAACGTGTAACTTTTATTGACAAATCTTCTGTGCAGAGGGTATAAAAAGTTAAAACAACCAACGCGTTACGGGCTACAAACTCGCCCTTGTTCAGACCGTGAACAAGGGCGAGTTTGTAGCCCGAAAAGCTTTGGTTGTTTTAACTTTTTATACCTTCTGCACAGAAGATTTGTCAATAAAAGTTACACGTTTTTTGCTGGATGTTCATTTGTGAAGAAAGCAATTGCTCTATCCTGCGACTGAGGATTACTTCCCTGCCTAGCTGGCCAGAAAACGTTTTCATGGGAAAGCTCAGGTGTACAACAGACCTACAAATGAGGTGAGCTGCCTTAATCTATTCACTATGTTACGTACTAGTACATAAAACACTTGGGTAAAAACCACTATGTAAAGTGTCAATTTTAACTTTTATTCAGATAAATACTACGCATTTCAAAGGCAGATACGAGCCCACTTCATCAGGTATCAACCAGCTCGTGCACATGTTCCGGTTTAAAAAGAACCGCGGAACAGGAACGAGGCTCAGCGGTAAATATTAAACGATCGGTAAAATAGTGAGAATAATAAAAAGATACATATAACCAACCAGATTCTAAACATAAGCATATTACAAACAAACAATATCCAATAAATAAATAAACTCCTTAACTAGTACTACACCAACGATATTCGTATTATATCCCATACAAAACTTTATCACACTAGTTAAAAACAGAAATAGTAAAAGCTGTTAATAGACCATAAAAGTATAAATATTATTAATAAACATATAGTTAAAATCATGTAATAAGCTCCTGTAGTTCATTTAATCCATTCGCCGCTATCGTGTTCTTTTTTAAAAAAACCCAGAAAACCACTTTCCAAAAGACTTGAACCGCTTGGGAACGAGTTTGAGATATGATCGATTTTTAAATGTTAAATAGGAGGTTCTTGGATGTTTCTGAAAAATGTTGTAAAGGGGCTGTGATTCTCTTTTTTATTTTTAAAAAAACAAGGTTATTAAGTCTTTTTTGGGGATTTGGGGTTTCCCGACATACTGATATTGCTCTGCACATACCTCACAACTTTCGGGGCGGGGAATTACACGAGGATGATCCCACAACATTTATACTCTCTTTTTCCATAAAATTTTCAGCAGAATTCATTTTACATTTTAATTGTTTTAGACGTGATGGGGCAATTAAGTTTTTAATAGTCTTGGCTCTGCAATTTACAATATGGGGCTTGGAAGGTAAAAGTGGTTTTAAAATAGTGTTTAATAATAAGATATTCCAATGCTTATTTAACAATGGGAAAGCCTCCCTATGTTGAGAATTAAAAGTAGTTATAAAATCAAAATTATTTTCTTCCATCCCTTTCCGACCTTTTTTATTTTTCTGAGGGTGAAATAAGTATTTATTTTGTGATGACAGACTGGCTTTTTTTTCTAGCCATAGCAACTAATTCTGCAGGGAACCTTTTCCCCTGAATTTAGGTAAGGGACTGCTTGAAGTTCGAAATTTTCATCCGTAGACTTTTAGGTCCGCCTGAATTGGCCAAACGGAATATTCCAAAGCCAATTTCTCTGATGGTTAATTTGAAAATGCAAATATCCATTTGAATCGCATATTTTGAAATGATTTCTTGATTGAACAGAGGAATCTTTAACGAATAAACAAAGATCTAGAAAAGTGATCTCTTAAAACTAAGGGCTGTAAAATGTTACCCCTTTAAAAATTCTATGATACCAAAAACTTAAAAAAAGTTTCAGAGGGGCCTTGCCACACAAAAATAAGATTGTCTATATATCTTTTATAATATTTAAAAAATGGGTAAAAATGGGTTAGATTCGATTGGTAAAAAGAGATAAAAAAAAATTTTCAATAGGGGCCCTCGGTTTTCCCCCCGCCCCTTTTTTTAAAAAGTGGGTGGAGCCATATTCAAAATAATTGTTATTCAATATCAATTTTAGACTGTCTAATAAAAGCTGTTTAAAAGATGGAGGTAGAGATGAATCTAGATCAAGAAAGAATTTTACAGCATCTAACCCCAAATCATGTCTAAAAATTTGAAATACAATGAAGTAATTCCAAAAGTTTAAAAAAAATAAAACAGCTTTTCCACTTAAAACCGACAAGATCTCTAAGAACAGTTTCAGAGTCCCGTAAAAAACTAGATAAATTACCAACCAAAGGCTGTAAATACAGATCCACATAGTGTGATAAGTTAGATAAGACAGACAAAACCCCAGAAATAATAGGACGACCAGGAGGGTTTTTATCGTCCTTGTGGATTTTGGGCAAGTAATAAAAATGAGGTGTATTTGGAGTATTTATCCACCGGAATTGTTTTTCTTCTTTTTTGATAATATTCTCTTCTAAAGCTTTTTTTTTTAAATAAATCAAAGGCCTTATTTAATTCTAAGTATACTTTTTCAGAGACGTCTTCAGAATAAAATTTGTCTTTAAGAATTCTAAGAGCTTCCTTATTATAAACAATATAATCTAATATCACAACAGCTCCGCCCTTATCTGCATTGCGAATCACTAATAATTAATTTTTTGCTAGGTTTGAGGACAAGATCCAGAAATACATTTATGTGGTTTCCTTGCGCCCAAGTGAGGTAAAACTTAGACTTCAGTTTTACTATATGTACACAATTAAAACCTAGCAAAAAATTTAAATAATAACAACAACACCACTAAGTTCACTTAGCAACTAGATAACAAATAAAATATAACCTTTATTAGAACAATTAAAATCCTATTGTCATGATCATGCCAGAAAAAAAACCAGCTTTGAGTTCTGGTCGCCGGCCACGGCCGTTGCACGCAACCATGGTTTCGACATAGTGTCTACTTTTTGTGTCTACTAGTGTGAACTCATTTTCCTCCCTGCAATCTTAAATTTGATTCCGGGCCGACCCCCGGGGCAGAAGCTTCCAGCACTCCAGGGGTTAACCTGCCTCCTTGCTCCTGGGCCCATTGCCCATTTTCTATCTCCTATCTGGTTCCCGTTTCTTCCTCCTATTGCCTTTGTCCTTAGTTCTCCTGGAAGGTATTTAAGGGCTCTTCTGTCTCCTCTCCTTGCCTGTTATACTGGTCTGTTTCTGCCTATAACTTGCCCTCTCCATTCTGTGCCTCCCTGGTTACCTTAATCTGCTTGTTTCACGTTTATTCTTCTGCCTTCTGACTTTGTACCGCATTCCAGATAGTTACCGACTTGGCTTGCTTGACCTTCCCTTATTGTGTTTGCATTGTTTGTCTGCGTCCTGTGTTTTCACGCTATTCAGTATAGTGCTCAGTCTTCTGGTTGGGGCCGACCTGTTAAGGAGTCGGGCACCCCAAAAGGCAAGGACAGGGGTCGGGACCCGTGTCAGGGCCTCACACTGTCTGTGTCTGTTCGCGCGCCCCTGACTGGTCCCTTACACCTATACTACCCCTATACACACCCTAAAACTAACTAAAGCCCTATCCTATCCAAAAAGTAAACTTAATCCACTTAAGCTACTTAATCCACATCACATCATGAGCTGCTCCTTCATCTTGGATAGAGGGTTCCCCTACCTTGGGAAGTGCAAGTATTAACTATCATGTATCTTGTAATATCAATATGGTTTAATGGATATTAGACCTCTCTGTGATGTGGATTAAGTGGCACTATACCGTTTTCCCTGATTAATCCTCTTAACCAGGAGGGGGAAAATGCATTGGCTGTGTATAGGCTATAATGTTTGGCAGATTGAGCTATAATTATATCATCATTTCCACACAGGTATATAGGCTCTGTATAGGCTATGATTTTTGGCAGATTGTGCTATAATTAGACCATCATTTTCAAACAGGTATATATTGCTTGATATGTTTGTATTAAGATGTATCTTGGTTTCAATATCTTGGTACGATATCGATAAGTGATATACAGTCCCTGACAGAAGTTCTGTCGCTTATCCATGTTGTGGAAACCAAAGCTTATAACCTGATTTAAAATTCATCCATTGGTTTTAAGAATGACTCATATGCAAGCTGAAAACCTCCCAAATGAGGTTTTGTTAATGAAAATAAATTTTTCACTGTTGAAATATTGATCATTTAAGGAACACAGAAAGGTCAGATTTTGGCAAGACAAAAGTTTTGTCGCCCACAGAAAGTAATGTGAAAATCCAACAAATAATTCACTTCAAATACAAAGATATGTTTCATAACATTGGTGAATGAAGTTGTGGTGCTATTAGAGCCATATTTAATATTTTGTGTGACTTCCATGAGCTTGAAGGACTGCATCCATGCGTTTCAACAATGATTCATACAATTTATTGCTGAAGACATCAGGAATAGCAAAAAATGCAGTCTTACATGCCTCCCAGAGTTTGTCAAGATTCTTTGGTTTTGTCTTCCAAACTTCCTCTTTTATCCTACCCCAAACATGATGTTCATGTCTGGTAACTGGGCTGGCCAGTTCTGGAGCACCTTGATCTTGTTTGCCTTGAGGAACTTTGATGTAGAGATGGATGTATGAGATGGAGCACCATCCTGCTGCAAAATTTGACCCCTTTTATGATAGGGAATGTAAGAGGTAGCTAATACTTCTTGATATTTTAGGCTATTGATATTGCCTTCCACCTTGCAAATGTTTTGCATACCCCCATACTGAATGTAACCCCAGACCATGATCTTTCTACCATCAAACTTAACTGATTTCTGGTTATATCTTGAATCCATACGGGCTCCAGTAGGTCTCCTGCAGTATTTGCGGCGGCTGTGATGTAATTCAACTGAAGATTCATCTGAGAAATCCACTTTCTAACACTTTTCCAGCGTCCATCCATTTAGCAGGCTGTGGGCATTGGCAAATGCCACACAGTTTTTTAATTGCCTTTTGTTAAGTGCTGGCTTCTGGGCACATTCGACCATGAAGGCCATTTCGAGACAGAATCCTACAAACTGTTCTAGTTGACACAGGGACTTGAGGTGACCAGCCCTGTTGGAGCTGTGCTAAAGTGGAAGAGGTGCTGGCTTTTCATGTTCAAACGAACAAACATACCTCCTGAGCAGTTGTCTTGTGGGGTCTGCCGGACCTGGGCTTGTCAAAAACATATCCAGTCTCTTCAAATCTTTTTTTAATTATTTGTACTTGATGCTGAGACACATTAAAGGTGCCAGCCACCTCTGCAGTGGATCTGCTCTTCAGCCTCTTGATAATCAAGGCTTTGGTCGCAGGGTGGATTTTGGCATGTTGTCAGAGGTCAACTTGCAGTTCAAGTGAAGGTCTGGGGTGCTGGAGTTCTTTTTATACACACCCACTAATTAACCGATCAATTAGTGAGCACAGGTGAGGCTGTAAACTAGGATTGGATGCATTATATGAAAAGGCGACAAAACTTTTGTCCTGACAAAATCTGACCAATATTTCAGCAGTGAGGCAATTTTTTTTTTTCGTTACCAAAACCTCACTTGGGAGGGTTTCAGCTTTCATATGAGTCATTTCTAAAACCAATGGATGAATTTTATGTCAGGTTATAAGCTTTGGTTTCCACAACATGGATAAGCGACAGAACTTCTGTCAGGGACTGTATTTTTAGTCTCTATGCTGTTGGGTTGATGGGTCATTAAGAGAGAGGACAGTGTAGGGATTGGTAGCTAGTTTGCAGGTTCTGGTGGGGCGCCCTTATTGGGGCGGCTACCCTACTTTACTTTTTGGTTAGGATAGGGCTTTAGTTAGTTTTTAGGGTGTGTATAGGGGTAGTATAGGATTTTAATTGTTCTAAAAAAGGTTATATTTTATTTGTTATCTAGTTGCTAAATTAACTTAGCGGTGTTGTTGTTATTATATTGCTTTGGCGAGTCACTAGCCTGTGTACCAAAAAAAGGGAGGGGGGTCTAGCCCCAGTATTGTTTAGACTTTGTTGTTTTGTAATTTTCAAATTACCACCAGCGCTATTGTCCTCTAAAGATCGTTTTATCAAACCATCAGAGTACATTTACATGACATTGGGCTACAAGCCACAAGTCCAGCAACAGTAGTTTTACTGACCTCATGCCACCATTCTCAAAGTCTATCATGGTGCACAGCCAGACACCAGTGGAGGCTTAAATGTAGGTCTATCCTTTTCAGTGATAAATTGATGCATCGGTCTGGAAACCACGTGGGCAACACCATGAAGAAGCTTTCAAAAGGGAATGTCACACTGTTCCTACTCTTGGGATTATGGTGGGAGGTGGCCTAATGTATGATAACTGGACCCCTCTAGTTTTCATTTCAGGTATATTAACAGCTCAGCTTTATATTGATTTGGTCATGGAACCAGTGGTACAGCCATTACTCCAAAGTGTCCCAGGAGCCTGAACATGCTACTGTAAGCGACCTGTGTGGCCTGAACGTGCTAGCATAATCTGCAGCATCTCCAGACTTGTCTCCCATTAAGCACATCTGGGACATCATTGGTTGCCAATTACAAAGGGAGCTGACAATCTTGATCATTTGTCAAGTGCATTCATTGTGGCATAACATTTCTCAGATACCATAATTTATCCTAAATTATAGAATCCCAAAGGTGTGTAAGTTATGTGTATTTCTGAACATGCGCTCAAAGCCTGATCCGAAAAATGACGAATGTTTTCAAGTGAAGTCTAATTTTTTTTTTCGTTCCCAAAATTAACATGGTATAGGTTTAGCTTTATATGATCAATTTACAAGATATTTTATGTCAGGGTTAACTTTGGTTTCCCAAACATGGTCTAACAGAGCTATCAGACTGTATATATCTCAGCTGTTGGCTGATGGTATTAAGGAGGGAGAATTGGTGCTGCTTGCGGGTTGGTGGGGATTGAGAACTTATTTTTGGTTTTGGGGCTACAGTTGTAGGGGAAGGGGTAAGTTTGTGTTTAAAAAGGAATTTATTTTTTATCTAGTCTAAATTACTTATTTGTTTTATTCAATTTCTTATGGTTAAACAGCCTGTTACCAAAAAGGAAGTTTTTGGTTATAGATTTTTTTTAATTTTCAAATTCCACCCTTATTTTCCCAAAAGTTTTTAATAATCTTAAAGGCGTGTTACTCATTGAGCTGCCACGTCCCTGTTTCTGCCTCATTCTTCTCAGATTGGTGCAGGAAATCCAGGGGCGTGGTCTCTCCTTCAGCGATAATTGTCTCGGCCTGACGACGTGTGCAACACCATGAAGAAGCTTTGGGACATCATCATTTGTTTACCAGGGATGGGGGAGGTGGGCCCTGATATAACAGCTCTGTAGCCTTTTCCTTTGCCCGCTTATGTTGGGCATGCCTTGAAGCCTCCCCAAATTTCCAGAGCAGCCTGTAAATGTCTTAAAGGTTTACAATTTTACATGAAAGCCTGCAGCTGTTAAGACTTTGCTTCCTATTGCACATCTGGAGAATGCATAATTCAACTTTCAGAGAAGGCATGATCATCTTGTAATGATTGGGCTGGGTGGTTGCAGTGTGGCAGTGATCTAGACTTATTGTTTTTAGAACGAAGGGTTTTGTGTATTTCTGAGTGCCTCAAGCGTAGAATTTTTTTTTTCAAAAAATTTGTCTACATATGTAATACTTTATATCATTTAATCTCTATAGGTGGATAGTATATTATATTACAACTTCTTCGGGGTTCCCTATAGTCATTTCTATCCCCCAGAATATAACTGCCATTGTATGGTATGATGGAAGTGCTGTGCGTTGGTGGAAACTGAAAAGATAGGACATTGTAGGGGAAGATTTGTGTTGGTGTATATGAATACTAAATCTAATTTATGTTCACACATTTTTTAATCTTTCATTTGTTATAATTTTTATTAAATAACACATACTATGATTACTCCAAATCTTTTTATATAAAAATACTCTATAAGGGCCCTTTGCAGTTTAATCACTTTGGCCACTAAGCCTAATATTAGTCTGACACTTCCTTTTCTGCACAGAAATATTCTCAATTGTCTGCTCATTATCAGCACAAAGAGGGTCAAACTGAAAGGAGACAAAAGTGTGAATATATAACACAGGATCCACCAGTCACAAGAGGAGATAGTTACAGTACACCCTTTCACCTCCCTGCACAGTGACTTCTTCCCAGGTCACAGAGCATGACTAGAAAAATCTCCTATAGAAGTGAATGGGACTGAGTCAGTCTTAAATCTCTATGTGCAAGAAGCCAATGTATAGCATCTCTCTGATTGCTGTTAAAGCAGTGCAAACAAGGCCTAGTGGCCAAAGTGAAAACTGCAAGACTTAAGAATTATTAAAAAATATTGAAACTGATATGAAAAATTAAAAAAAAACAACCACAAATTTCTAAAAAAATGTATTTAACATAAAAATGGGTCTTAAATAATGACAAATTTTTTGATGACACATTCCCTTTAAGCAATTGGTAGGAGTGAAGAGGATGTGCTGCTGCAGTTGATGGAAGTGTGGGGGATGTGTTGCTGCAGTAGGTGGAAGAAGGTATGTTGTGCTCCTGCAGTTGGAAGAAGTGAGGATGTGCTGCTGCAGGAGAGAAGGCAAGGAACCAGAATGTAGATGCTTTACTACTACCAGTCACAAATGTTGTCAGGGACATGGGCTAGTGGGATCAGTACATGTAATGATATCAAAATAGACAATATTAATCACATTGTCTTATGTGTCCATTTTCAGACAGAAAAAAGTGTGGGTACTTTACATATAGGAGTGAAATCAAAAGTTGTTTTTTTTTATAAATATACCTTTTATGCCTCCAGCTGTCAGACAGCCAGTGTCCCCTTTATAGTAGATGTTACATCTCAGGAATTAGTTTCACTAACTTGGTGACATCCCCAGTGATGATTCTATGCAAACAATGGAATGCCCTGTCATTTTCCAATTGAATTTTCACCTAAATCTAAAACCCCAGAAAAAGTTGTTTCAGGTAAGGCAACTCACAAGACGGCAATGTGTTATGATATGTACTAGTACAATACATCTTATTCACAGGTGACCAGTGCTATCCCATGTAGGGCTCCAATGCATGTGATGGGTTTTTTAATGACACAGTGGTCAAGGAAAGCATGCAAACAGTTCTCCACAGCAAAAGGGATTTTTGTGATGCCTGGTGAACCCACTGACAAATCCATATGTTACAAAAACAAAATATGAAGTAAAACAATCATATAATAGATGCAAAATCAATAGTTCATTTACTCCAGAGATAAGAGGCGACATGCATGAAATTTGGTGTGTTAATGCCAAATTTCATGCGCATAATAATGGCATAGAATGCGCCTGATTTACGAACAGCGGGTCATAAATCAGGTGCATTCTAGCGCTAGGGCGACATTTCTGGCTCAGGTATACCATTTTGAAAGTGCTCTACCTTTTCCAGCAGTAATGCGCCTAAAAAATGCTGTAGCGAATCTAAATATGTACGGTTTAAGTGCACCCCAGCTCCCGGAATCGGGCGCATTACAAAGCGCTGCAGGCGCTGTGTAATGCATCCAATAATGGCATGCGGGAGATTTAAACATGTATGTTCGTTCATACATGTCGCCCAAAATGTCTACTACATGATGCTGTAGTTCATTTTCTAGCATTGTCTAAGTTGTCCCCCCCTAGGGTCTCAGAACAAGTGGTGATGTCATAGGTAATGGGTGGGTACTAATGTCATAAGGGGTGCTTGGTTTATACATTAATTTCTGGATTCCTAAGCTTCTATACAGCCATTGTCTGGGCATCCTATGCTGAATGCCTTGTATGTCTACTTTAAGTTTCTACAGTATAATAGGTGATGACATTGCAGATGTCCTAATAGGGTACAGGTGAATGGGGTAAAAGGGTGCCAAGGCTAGTTTCACCTTTCTCACCAATGTTAGGATTCTGCTCCTCTGAGTAACCAAGCTTCTGACAATCTGTAGGGTTTGGTAAGCTTTAAACATAGCTCAAAACTATGCTATGTCTGCCATGCCTATACTGAGATAAAGCTTTTATGACATGGAATAAATTAATGTAGAATTCAACCTTTTTCACCACATTGAAGTGACAACAATTTCTCCAAAATCTCTAATGCAGACATAATGAGGTCCACAGTTCCTGATATGCTGGCATCCTTGCTTAGTATGTCATTCAGGGGCTTGCCCCTCATATAGGCTACTGGCTATAGAACCAGTCAAAATGATGATATAATAGGGGAAATGAAATTATTGTCAGTTTCATTGTCTGATTTCTCCCTTACAATAGCTTGGAGTGGTTAGTTATCTTACGATATCTCAGGTTGGGGTTCGATGGGTAATGACATCATAATGGGTGTTGTCCCTATAATTTTATTTTCCAGAGATATGCATCTGCTACACTTCCACCATGTAAGCACCCAGGTAAGCTGAGATACAGTTGTCTGAGCATTTTAGATGCACAGGAATACTTTTTGGAAAGAAAAAGTATTATAGGGCTAAAACATTACACTGAGAATAAGTGAATACAACATAATCTATTGTAAGTCTCTGTAGGGTTGCAGGTCTTCATTTGTTTGCATTGGAATATATAGGTGCTCTAATGCGTTAAAGCAAAAAGTAATACTTAAAACTGAAATTCCCATTGTAGGCCCTAAAAATTTAAGTTTAGTGCAATAATTATTGATAAAAAAAACTTGCACATGAAAGAATAAACACCATGTTATCCTTTTATAACATTACAAAAAAAAATTAAACCGAAGTTTACAGTATTTAGAGAGCTGCCCAATAGAACAAAAAACACAAAAACAATGGCAGAAATTAAGTTTAACACATTCTGCTTCAATAAAAATTACAAAAAAATTTTATGAACCAAACAATTACCAAGAAAATTCACACTAGTAGGTAAGTGATAAAAGCCCAACCCTTTTAATGGACTCTATAAAATGAAACAATTTTCTTTTTATTTTGTGAACCACTGCACTGAATAAAATTTTACAGTTCCTAATCAATCATCTAAGGACTAATTTGCGGGTGCTAAACCTGTAATTTATATATATGATGTTTTTTATATGCTGCAATCTTTTATGTATATGGGGATTATAGATTTTGGTAAGTCACATATTTGCATGTGCTATCATGTTTTTTATCACATTTTTACAACAACACTGATATGTTTTTTCTGGCATTAATAAAGTAACCCAGTGTCGCACTGAGGTGCCTAGGACCCACCAAGGCAATTTCATTTTGGGGGCCCGTCAATGTAGTTGATTCTGGGGCCCACCAGTGGAGTTGATTCTGGGGCCCACCAATGGAGTTAATTCTGGGCCCCACCAATGGAGTTAATTCAGGTGACCACCAGTGCAGTTGATTCTGGGGGCACACCAGTGGAGTTGATTCTGCTGGAACACCTGTGGAGTTGATTCTGGGGGCACGCCAGTGGAGTTGATTCTGAGGGCCCACCCTACAGCTCCTGTACATGCCTTTTGTACTTCGCCTATTGCTCTTTGCCTTTTTCTCTATGCCATTGTGCCACTTCCAAGGAAGTATATGCAGTTCAAATGAAACTCCAAGTCTACCATGCTCAGGAGCCAACACGGGATTCCCCTGTTCCCCTGTGGGCCAGTCTGAGCCTGAACTGACCTTTAGGCTAGGTTCACACTTTCTGGTGAGGCTCATAAGGACAGCAGTGATGGCCACCAAACTGTTAGATCAGGAAAGTCTTCCCAAATATGATCTGTGCATTCCATCTCATCTTCATGCACAGTATTATACTATATAGTATGCTATAGCCTCAAATTAACGGATAAGAAATTTGTCCTTTGCTTACCAATAACTCAAGCCAAAAATTTGCTTTTCTGGCCTTATCATGAGACATGACCTACAATAAGCTTTCAGTAATATAAAATACTCATGTAAAGCCTCTGCATTTTTAATGAACAATATCCAGCCAGCAACAAAAACTCCGGTTTTACAGTTCAAATCAATTAGAAACATGGAGATGTATTTCACATTGTTCTAGGTGAATTGTGCAGGATGTCTTTCAATATTTGCCTGTTATTTTCACAGTCACAGTCTGAACTCAGATGAGACCTTTCAATGCACATAAGAATGTCACAGCCTTCAGAAAATTACTCACAAGCCAACGACTGCATAATCACCAGGAACTGCTAATGAGTCGGAAGAAGCTTACGTTTCTTAGTAGTTCGAAAGGTATTTAAACAATGTTTCTTTAGTCCTAAATACACAAGAGTAGACTCATCCTAACCCAAGTAGAATTTTACTCCAAGGTCCTTAGAGTGCAAAGTGTAGTTAAAAATATCTTATATTCAGTACATACAGTATATTCTAAAAGTTGTCCTGCTCCTAAAAAAAAAAAAATGATATGTTCCTGGGGCCTCAGTACATTTTTTTAAAAACATTGCTGCAACTCTCTGGTCTACTGTTTTCTTTCTTCTACTTTTAAATGGGGGCGTCACCACTGCAGAGGAGGATTGGCTGCAGTGGTCATGTGCCACTCATTTACATTACAATTCAGAAATGAACAGCTCCGAATGGTAATGTCAGTAAAGGCATGGGACTTCTGCAGCCACTTAGCAGCGGCAGCAATGATGTCCCCATTTCGAAAGAAACAAAACAGAAGGCCAGAGAGACTCGGTGCTGGAACGGAAAAGTGGAGGATGATGAGTATAGGCTTTTTCTTTGTTTTACTGGGTCCCCAGGAGCTTAATATTACTTTTTTGGAACTGGACAACCCCTTTAAATTATAAAGTGGTCCTACACCATACAGTTTTAATTGTTTATGGCATGACCATTGTATGTTGAAACCATTGCATGTTGAGACTATAACTCTATGGAAATTGGTAATTGGTTCAAAGCCTCAAAATGTCACCCAACATAATGCATTATGAAAATTAAAGAAACTGAAGCTTCTAATACATATAAAGCAAGTCCTTATATATAACAGACATTAAGAGCTGCTGGAAGATGGAATTCACTTTCTGTTTTAAAGGGGATTTGCCAGGATGCCAGTTACCTACCTCTTATCAGCACGGGAGCATAATATATACAAATCATGCTGAGTCATGAAACTGCAGGGGAGAGAGGGAGCGGGTGAGTGAGGAGTGAGGAATCCAAGGGAGAGTCTCAAAACTTAACTGAAATAATAAACAGTACAACAGTGGATTCTCAATACAGCACGACACAGACTCAGACTGCAATTTTACCCGGTGCCTTAAAAGCTCATTCATTTTGCCTGTCATCAGATAAGAAGTGTTTCACGCAAGCGCGGCCTGTCTGCTCCTGGATCGTGTCTAGTGGAAGCTTTGAGGTAACTAAGGGGGATTGAGAAATGCTGTAGCTCTCAGAGTCTTCACTTTTTGTAATCACATATATTTAGAAAAGTGATTAAATACCCATTTTGGAGGTTCCCACATCAACAATACATGGTGGCAAAACCCCTTTAAGGCAGGAGCTTCTTATGTACTTTATACACAATATACCAGAAAAAAAAAATGGGCCCTCACCTGTGCCCTAGCACAGGTAGAGAGTAGTACAATATATGTGCTATACTGTATAGAGGCGCTACTAGACCTCCAGTCACTAAAGGCATCATGTCAGAAGAGAGGCGGCAACAACTCCAGTTTTAAGAGGCATTAAATGAGGATATATTGTGCCCGAATGTATGGACCTATCATAAATCTGGCGTGTGGTATGCCTTTCATTGCATACTATAGCATATCTTAGGCGCATTGCTAGCATTTTTTAGGTGCATAATTTAGGCACATTCAAATGTGTCATGCCTGGCGCAAAATGCACCTAGTTTTAGTGTATTGCTGTTTATACAGATATAGAATAGGGCTACAAAAGTTTTTTGGTGCTAAATACACCCAAAAAAATGGTAAAGCCCAATTCTGATATGTCACCCTAAATGTGCTTAAGGAATACAGATGTTTTACAAGTAAAATCGTATCTGGATCTTCCATTAACCCCTTACCGCTGCAGTAAATTTTTTAAATCTGACATGTATCACTTTATGTAAGAATAACTTTTTGACACTTCTACCTATCCATGTGATTCAGAGATTGTTTTCTCGTGACACATTGTGCTTTAAGTTAGTAAGAAATAGTAGTAGTAATAGTAATTTTGGTCCAAACATTCCTTGTTTATTTGTGAAAAATATCAAAATATCATGAAAAATTGTAAAAAATTGTAAGACAGATTGACTGTAAGACAGATAGTTATTCCACTAAAAATAGTTTATAACTAGCATCTACCTTATGTCCACTGTAGGTTGGCATCACTTTTTTAAATGTCTTTTTATTTTTTTTACGACATTAGGGGGCTTAGAAATTTAGTAGTCATTTTTCATATTTTCAAGAAAATTCGTAATATACATTTTTTTAGGGACCAGTCCAGTTCTAAAGTGGCTTTGAGAGACCCGCATGTTAGGTACCCTCCATAAATGATGGTACCTAAGAACTACACCCTTTAAAGTATTTACAATAGTGTTTAGGAAGTTTGTTACCCCTTTAGGTATTTCACAGAAATTAAAGCAAATTGGAGGTGAAATTTCATTTTTTTTTTGCAGATTTTCAGTTTTAGCCATTATTCACAGGAACATGGTAGACAGTACCTAGGGAAATGCAACTTAAAATTGATTCCCCAGATTCTGCCGTTTTCAGAGATATCCCATATGTGGCCCTACTGCGTTATTTGGCTTAACCACAAGCTTCAGAATAGGATGAGCAACTACTAGACTTTCGGGTCTCATTTACAATATGATTTTATGATTCCAGTTTTGTGGGCACCCCTAAAAAGTAATTTATCCAGGGATGTAGTGAGTATATCGACCCCATAGGTGTTTCACAAATTTTTTTAGTGTTAGGCTGTGAAAATGTAAAAAAAAATATTTTTTTCCAAGAATCTGCAATTTTAGCTGAAATGTTACATTTTTATAAGGAATCCTGGAAAAAAGCATCCCAAATTTTGTTACGCAATTTCTTCCAAGTTCGGTAATGCTACATGTGACTGTAAACTGCTGTTTGGGCGTATGGCAGGGCATTCAAGGGAGGGAGCGCTATTTGATTTTTGGAACGCAGATTTTGGTGGGGTCATGTCTAATTTGCAAAGCCTCCAAAGTACCAAAACAAATGAAACCTCCCAGAATTCGCCCTATTATGGATTCAACACCCCTCATGGATCTCATCTAGGGGTTTATTGTGCATTTTGGACGTACATGTGTTCCATAGTTTTTTTAGCTTTGGGCCATGAAAATGGGAGGGGGAGGGGGCGCAGTTCTAAAATTTTACGCCGTTCACCATGTGGTATAAATTATATAATAACTTTACTATGCGGGTCGGTAGAATTCCAAGAAAATAAATTTTAGATGTTAGTTTTTTATGTTTTATTACTTTTAGTACATACAGTACATGTAAATGCGTTTATAAAAAATTGTGTTTTTATGTCGTCATAGTCTGATAGCCATTTTTATTTTTCTGTATACAGAGTATAGGCTTGGTTTTTGTGGGATGAGTTGACGTTTTTATTGGTACCATTATGGGGGTCATATGACGCTTTGATTGCTTTTTATTTAGGTTTTTGTGAGGCGCTTTGCACAAAATACAAAAATCCTTGTTTTTTTAATTTTTTACAGCGGTTACCGTGCGGTATAAATGACATGCTAGCTTTACTCAGCAGGTCGATACGATTACAGCAATACCCAATTTGTATTTTTTTTGTTTTACTGCTTTTACACAACAAACACTTTTATCTAAAAAGGAAAACACCTTTTTACATCACCATACTCTGAGAGCCATCAGCTTTTATTTTTCTGTGTATGGAGATGTGTAGGGGCTTGTTTTTGCAGGATGAGTTGACATTTTTCTTGGCATAATTTTTTGGGGGACAAGGCTTTTTGATCGCTTTTAAATCAGTTTTTTGGAAGGCAGGGTGATTGATACCACTTTGGTGTTTATATGTGATGCGGGATGCGCAATTCTGTGACTGTTTTTTTTTTTTTTTTTAAAACCATACACCGTGCATGTTAATTAACATGACAGTTTTATAGGGTAGGTCATTACGCACGTGGCGATACCAAATAGGTGTACTTTATTTTTTTTATCTTTTTTAGGGCGATTGCTGTTTTTAAAGGGGAAAAGGTCAGTACACGTGTTTTTATTTTATTTTCGTGATTGTGTTTTACTTTTTTTTACTTTTTCACTTTTCCAGATAAGGGATTTGTATCAGTTATCCTCAGATCACTGATACAATAGAGATCAATACAGAGCAGAACTGCTTTTTAATGGTCTCTATGACAACTGTCACTCATCATGTCCGACAATGCCTGCAATTCATTGCGGGGCATGGTGACGTCACAGACAGCCCGGAAGTGTTTCTTACAACACTCCCAAGCTGTCAGGTACGCACAGCATTGGCTGCACCGATGGAAGGTAGAAGGTGCTCCCTCCTTCTTCCTTTGCCTTAGCTGCTGTGATCACCCGGGTTAATCACCCATGGCCAGAGCTCACTCTGGCTGTGGGTGATGCGGCATGAGGCCAGCGGTAATATACTGCTGGTCCCATGTCGCAGTCGTGTGGGGTCCACTCGTGAGCCCGCAAGATGTGAAGGATGTACCAGTATGTCCATTTGTGGGAAGGCACTTCCCACTAGAACGTACCGGTACATCTCATGTTGGGAAGGGGTTAATCATATGTGCCTCAGATCAGCAGTGTGGTTAGTGTGGATCCAAGATACAATGGGGCAGATTTATCAAGGCAGTTGCGCCAGAATTCTGGCTCAATTTGCGCCAAAAATAATGTCCTACAAGCTTTTCTCCACATTTACTATGTGTTTTAGACAGTTTCAGTGGCTTCTATACCTCGTCCAACAATGGGGGTGTGGCCTTGTGAAATTTTGTTGCAGTTTCTGGAGTAAAAGTAAGCCAACTTAAAGATGGTACAAACTTAGAGTAGACAGTTCTAATCTGCACCAGATTTATCAACACTATGATAAATGTGGCGCATTGTAAGACTGTCTGGTCTAACTTTATGTTGTCTAAGGCCATGTTCACACGGCTTAAAATGGGCCGTATTTCGGTCTGTAATTACGCGCCGGAGTGTGCCAATTACGGGCCGAAAACGGCCCATTCATTACGGTAATTCACAGTTCTCATAGAGAACTATGGATTACGTCTCCTCTCCCCGCCCGGCGAAGCCGCCGGGCGGGGAGATAATTGACATGTCACTTTCTAGCGGCGTATACGCGCCGCTAGCAGTGATTGTCTATGGGCCGGCGAAGTGCCGCCCCCCCGCTCCCGCCCCTGTCCACACGGCGTAATTGCGGGGCGAAATTACGCCCTGCAAATACACCGTGTGAACATAGCCTAAGAGTTAGACACTATTAATAAATCTGCCCCAATGTTCCAGCAAACACCATTGTCTGCTGAAAATATTGTATCCTTGGGCCATTGTTACTTACAGGATCAATGTTTATGGATAAAATATATGATTGCAGTTTTCTGTAATCTGTGATACATCTGAATTCATGTATCGTTATTTACTATCATTATATCTTGAAATAGGACAGAAAAGGGGATGCTTTTTTATCATTGTAGCTTTTTCAAAAAAGGTACGTGTAATTCCTGTGTGACTTCTTTCTCAAGAACAAGTGTCACCTGCAGCTATCTTTATCTTAGCTAGTAGTATAATGTTCTACCATATTAGCCATAGAAAGCAGTCAAAAAGTAAAATATTCAGAAGATATCTTTTAGAGTCTGAGTATATTTCGAGAGTATAGCTCTCTTTGTCAGACATGATGTTATACAAGAAACTTAAAATTCACAGACCTTTTGTATACACTAGACTTCAAAGGATCTTAAAATCTTTACAAATGTCAAAATGCAATATAAATAGAGAAATTATTAAAAACAGGTCAAGAAACTTGTGAGGTGTGACAAGAGGATCATTAGCTCTTGCTATTATCTGTTTGCTATCAGGTGGTGATTTGTCCCCCCTCCCAGTTCACACATAGATCCCTGAGTACAACACTCAGCAGTTTCTCCATTCGTATTCTGTAACCCCCCCTGCCCTCCTGTTTATATTTAATGGTCTGATTTTGTGCTATGATACCTTTGTCTGTCTGCATCTCCTACTGTGAAATGAGGCCTCTATGTCCATATGTTCCCACTTGCAAATTACCTTCTGCTCTGTAACATCCTCTCCCCCACTTCTGGTTTCACAGCTGATATCTTAAGGACACTAGTTTAGTATTTAAGCCTGCACACTAGGGCATTTATGTGCTGGGCATTGATGCAATATCCATGAAGTGCAATTCCATAAGTGTGACTTCAGAATTAATACCAGAATTGAAACCAGAAGTGAACCAGGAGTGACATTGCGGTAAAAACGAAGTTATTTTGCTTTGTCCTCACACCATCCACCTAATATGCACCTCTATGCCACTATTATTATTGCCTCCATATTCCTCAAACTCCTTTTTTTCCTCACACTCCCCCGCTGGGCTGGCTTCCATATCTCTGTCTATCCTACCCTCACACCTGCCTCTACTCCCCACCTCTTTACAGCATTAAGACCCTTTTTACAAAACCCACACAACCCCCTTTCCCCCTATCTCACAACATCTACTCACACTCTTCTGCTTCCCCTTGCTGCGGGGGGCATATCCCCCAATCCGGGGGCCCCCTCTGTGAAACCCACTTTTTATTTCACCTGCCTCTTAAAAGAACAAGAAGCACAACCCCCCAAAAACCCCTTTAAAAACCAAACCCCATTCCCCTCCCCCCTGCCCCCCCTATCCCCATGTCGGAGCTTCTGGAATGCAGTTCTGTGGACAAACTTTCCTTCATCTAAAACCCTCTTTTCTCATGAAACCTATTTTTCCTTGGTCTGACAGAAACCTGGCTGACCCCCTTTTACAAAACTTCCCTGCTGCACCTTTTACGGTGGCTTCAGTTTTCCACACCCCCCGTTCTGGCAGCAAAAATGGGGGAGGTTGGGCCCTTTTTTCAGTCCCTGCTTCTTTGTCCCAAATTTCACCTCTCCCTTTTCCCCTCTCCCCCTCCCTTTGAGGTTCACTTGTTACATCACCCCCCCTCCAACCCCCAAGTGGCTGTTTTTTAAATGACCCCTGGCCCTGCCACCCCCCCTTCCTTGACCATTCGTTTTGTTTCCTCCACTTTCTTTCTTTTGACATCCCCATTATCATCAGGGGAAATTTAAAAACTTCCCAATCGATACCCCCCACCCACACAAAATAACTCCTGTCACTCTCCTCTTCCTTGGCCTCTCTCAGTGGACCTCGGGAGCCACTCTAAAGATGGACACACAGGGGAAACCTCATTTAAACCCCCGCCCTTCCCCCCTATCTAACCCTTCAATCTCTCCTTTCCCCATCCGCCAAAACCCTCCCTTCCCCACCTTTTTAACCCCCCCTGCTCCCCCTCCCCCAAATCTACTGCTACCCACAGAAACCTAAAACCCTTAACCCTTTCACCTATCTGATCTCTTGCTCCCCTCTTCCCCTATCCTAAATTTATGACCCAAACATACCATTACATTCTACACCAACCAATCACCTCCACTTTGATGCGGTGTCCTAACAACAACAGCCCCCGCAAAATCAACAGACAATTCTGGCACGCAGATTCCCCCAAAAACAGCTGAGGGAGCTTCCAGAATTGCTGAAGCCACTGGAAGAAAACCCGCTCCACGATGACTTCTCCCATAAAAGCAATAATTACATATTTTTAAAAAATTGCACTCACACCCCAAAAACAATTACTTCACTACCCATTCCTCCCTGTCCACAACCCCCAGACAACTTTTTAACACCTTAAAACGTCTCCTCCGTCCACCACGCCCCTCCCCCATCTCTCATTCAGCAGTGATTGCCATCATTTCCCTTTAATAAATCATCTCACGGCAAAAGTTTCCCCCCCCGCGCCCCCACCCCCCACCTCTACACCCCCCTCTCACTTTTCCCCCCCAAACCCGCTTCTTACTGTCACTCATGACACTCCCCTCTCTACTGTCCAAATTTTAACCTCACACCGAAATCTCCCCCCCACGCCACCCCACCTCATCCCAAACCTTAGCGTGTATCACCCCCAGCCCTCCCATCTTTAAAATTCATTAAACCTTGGTACCTTTTTCCTTCCCCTTTAAAACTGCTAACACACCCATCCTTAAGAAACCATTTCTTGCCCCTCCTTCTGCCCAAATATCGCCCCATCCCCAACTGTCCTCCCACCTCTCCTCCAACTCTCCCCTTTGCCCGCTGCAATCGGGTTCCCGACCCCACCATCTCAAAAAAACCGCCCCCTAACTAAGGTCACCAATGATTATAACTGCAAACCTCAGCAATACTCTGCCCTTTATCCTTTTAGACCTGTCCTCTCCTTTACATGTCGACCATTCCCCCTTCTACACACCCTTTTCCTCCCCGGACTTGGCTTTTTTCCGGGATCTCCTCTTTCCCTCACCGATAGAACATTTACGTCTTCACTTTTTCGACCACCTCCTCCTCTAGCCCGCTGTCTGTTGGTGTCCCCAGGGGTCTGTCCTGGCCCCACTATCTTCTCTTCTTACACCCTTGGCCTTTCAGCTCATAGCATACAGGTTTTTTTTCAATCCCCCTGTAAGCTGTGACACCCAACTCTACACCCCGGGCCCCAGTGTTACCTCTTGCCCCCCGGGATCCAGACTGTCTTTCACCCATATCCATTTTCTCCCCCCCTTTCCTAAAACTAACATGGAGAAAATGAATTCATCACTCCCCCCATCCCACCTATCCCCCCCCTATCTTTCATCACAGTTAAGGGCTACACCTCTCACTGGCCCCCCAGTCCGCTGCCTTGGATAACCTTTGACCCAATCTGCCTTTAAATGCACATCCGGGCCCCACTTTCCCCTGCGCCCCCCTCCCTAAAAAATATCTCCCGAATCCTCTCATTCCTTAACTATGAAATAACAAAAATGCTGGTTCATGCCCTTGTCATCTCACGACAAGACTATTGCAACCAGGGGCGTAACTAGAGAAGCCAGGGCGCCAAAGCAAATTTTTGGATGGGTCCTCGCTCCTTCCCCCCCTTGCCCACCTTTTGACCACACCAGTACCAGGACTGCTGTTAGAAAATGTAGATAATAAAAGGGGGAAAAACCTCACCATACAATCCACATTTACTGCTACCAAACAAACCCACTATCCCAAAAACCAAAATTTTTACCAATAACCCAATACTATGGACTTGATTATACACCAGAACAACCACAAAAAAACCACCACATAGGGGCTGAAAAAACCCCCTACACTATTACTGATCAGCCCAAAAAAGCCAATAGTACTGCCAAATTGACCAATGGGGTATAAAAACAATGTACACACTCTGTAGACGTTATACCCATCAGTACCATTTAGTGGTAGACACCAGGTCACAGGCTCTGCAGATTTTATATAACCACCATCAGTGCCCATTAGGGGGTTATCCCTTGCCCCTGGACCGCAAAAAAAGTGATTATAGCACAGTTACATTTTTGATCAATGTGACTTTCTCTGAGTCGTTGATTTTTCCCTTTTGTTTGATCCGGTCCATCTGCCATCGATGACATCTCCCAACCACTTGCCCCCTGCAGATTTAGACACAAAAATTTAGAATCCTGACTTTTCCCCGTACCGCCCCTGGTAATGGGGGCCATTTAGGCGGGATGGTTTAGAAGGATTAAAGGGGCCCCAAAAGGCAAGTTTAGGGGCCAAAGGTGCCCATATGGCAGGCAGGGGTTTTGGTAGCAAAAAGGGACCATACAGGTAGCAGGGGTTGGGGGGCTTGGGGCCATATATAAGGGTTTAGGAGCTAAAAGGGGCCCCCTAAATAACAAAAAGGCTTCGGGGGCTTATAGGTAGGCAAAGCTTTTGGGGGGTATAGGGGGGTATCAAGGGGGAGGACTTAGAGTATATAGGCGCCTTTAGGGGGGACTAGGCGGGTGGGGGGTATAAAGGGGGCTGGGGAGTATTAAAAAGGGAGGGTGGGGGTATGCAGGAGGCTGGGGGTATATGGAGGCTGGGGGGATGCGGGAGGGGGGTATTAAAGGGAAAGGCTGGGGGTATCTAGGCGGGGGTGGGGGGCTACTAGGAAGGCTGGGGGTAAAAAAGGGGGCTAGGGGGGTTAAAGGCAGGCTAGGAGGTATAAAGGGGAGGGTGGGGGGGATAAAGGAAAGCTGGGGGGGAATAGGCAGTTTGGGGAAAAATAAGCAGGGGTTAGGGGGGATATAGCGGCTTTTGGGGTTAATGCAGGCTTAGGGGTATATAGGCAGGCTTTGGGTTACAGGCCGGTTTGGGGTATCGGGAGGTTTTGGGGGAGTAGGCAGGGCTTAGGGTATATAGGCAGGTTAGGGGGAACAGCAGGGGTTAGGGGGTAACAGGCAGGCTAAGGGTGTATAAGCAGGCTTATGGTTTTACAGGGAAGCTTTTGGGTAACAGGAGGCTTAGGGTTTTACACAAACTTAGGGTGTATACAGGCAGGCTTGGGGTTTTAAAAGGCGGCTTAGGGGTATAAGGACTTAGGGGGATACAGGGAAGCTTAGGGTGTATAAGGCAGGCTTAGGGGTATACAGCAGGCTTAGGGTTTTAACGGCAGGCGTTTGGGGTGTATCAGGGCAGGCTCAGGGGTATAAAGGGAGGTAGGGGTTTTAAACAGGCAGGGGGAAAGGCAGGCTTGGGGGAAAACGGCAGGCTTGGGGCAGGTAAAATAAGAAAAGTTTACTTACCTCGGTCACCTCCCCTGGGGGCCCACGTGATTGCCACTGGGGGCCCGGCAGGGGAAGTAGCAGAGCGGAGGTCACTCCCCTGCTTTCCCCCGGGAGCGGCCTCTGAACCTGGGCCGGAGGGCCCGGGGGTTCAGAGGGAGCATGCGCCGGGGCCCCCCAGCTCCCGCGCCCGCCGCAGTAACTGTTAAGTTCACGCCCGGGGGGTTTTCCCGGATGGGATTTCCGGGGTAAAGGGCCGTAGCAGCTCCCCCGGGGGGCGGGCTCCCCCAAGCCAAAAGGGCCCCGGGGGAACTGCTAGTCTGCTATCCCGGTATTACGCCCCTGATTGAAACATCCTTCTTGTGGCCCCCGTTTGCCCCCCGCTCCCCTCCAATCCATCCCGAGCTGCCGCCCGTCGATTTTTACCTTCTTCTGCTAATCCCCTCCCCTCTCCCCTCTGCCAATCCCTTCACTGGTACCCCTTGCCCCCAATCCCTTCAAGTTAGGACCTTTACCTAAAAGCTCTCCCTAACCTCTCCCCCCATACATTCTGCCTTAATCTCCAATACCTCCCCCCTCGCAAAACTCCCTTCTCACAGGACCTTCTTTCTGCTTTTCCCCTTATCAGCTCCCCCCACAAACCTCTCCAAGGGCTTCTCCGTGCTTTTCCCCACACCTGGAACCAAAGCCCCAACACCTCAGCCCCCCCCCTCTCACCACCCCCAAAAGCAACCTGAAAAAATCTCTTCGGGCTGCCTATACCCAAAAATTAACCCCCATTGCTGCCATGCCACCCCACAAACATGTTGCCCCTTCCCCTTCTTCTCTCCCCCCTTCCTTTAATGTAAGCCCCCACGGGGAGAGACCTCTTCCTCCGTATCAGTATTTTTTTCTTAAATTGTCTCCTTTTTACTTATTTGACCCTAGTTATGTATGCAACCCGATTCTACAGCGCTCTAAAACTGAGGGCGCTCTAAAATAATAATAAATAATAATAATAATGTATGAAAACTGTCTAGGTCTAAAACTTTCTTTGAGAAAGCGTGAGGGTTAGCACGCGAAACGGTCGTTTGGGCCCCTTTTTTCATCCCGATGTGATTTTAACCTTTTAATAAAGTACAAAGGGAAAAAATTGTGAGTGCGCCCATTCTTTCTAAATAAATTTATTGCATGACTCTTTTTTTTTTGGGGGGTTGACACCACTACTCCGGATGGAAAGGCTAGGGTTTTTTAGCTCGCAAACAGAAAAACTGAAGGGGTTGCAGAAACCCTTTTTTATTGTGAAGTAGTCCCTGAATTCCTTTGGTGCGGGACTAAAACTTTTTTGTTGCCCATGCAACCAATCAAGGGTCCCCTTTCTTATATATGCTCTGAAAAATAAAAGGGGAGCTTGATTGGTTACCATGGGCAAGGAAGAAAGTCTTTGACCTTTAAGTTTTCAACTGCCCCCATAGTGTGACATGAAACTAGCATAGATATTGAGCCCATATTGCAAAGTTTTAATTTTTTGCATTAGCTTATGTTCCCCATTCCCTCCTCTTCCTCTGCGTCTTTATTTCTTGACCTGTTTTAAATTACTTTTCGGCTTTTATTGCATTTTATTTTTAAAGATTTTAAGATCCATTGATCCACTGTCTAATTTATATAAAAAGTCTGTGAATTTTCATTTTTTTGTATGACTTCGTGTCTGACAAAGAGAGCTAGTACTCTGGAAAGTTTACCATCAAATACACTCTGCCTCTAAAAGGTATTGCCTGATTTCTCCACTCTTTATCTTGGCTCACATACAGTAGTTTGTTTTGTTCACTAAACTTTATTGTCAAAGCCCTGGAGTATGTATAAAGAAAACAGAGAGAACAGCTCACCTCATGACATGCACGGATTTGCCATGGGCTTTACTGGGAGAAAGGAAGGTGGGCCAGTTGGGTCATGACCATCATGAGCTCAGTGTAGCTGTCACTATGGGCTGTGGTATCGTGGGGCCTGGGCCAGCACCTCTGGCAATCTCCACTACTTACATTGTTGTTTGCAGCTTGGCTACAGGGGCAGGAAGAAGAAATAAGCAGGTTGGAGACTACAGTCATGGCCAAAAGTTTTGAGAATGACACAAATATTATATTTTCACATGATCTGTTGCCCTCTGGTTTTTATGTGTGTTTGTCAGATGTTTTTATCACATACAGAAATACAAGTGCAATCATGATTAACAAAAGCTTTTATTGAGAGTTAGAATGAGTTAATGCAGCAAGTCAATATTTGCAGTGTTGACCCTTCTTCTTCAGGACCTCTGCAATTCTCCCTTGCATGCTCGCAATCAACTTGTGGACCAAATCCTGACTGATAGCAGTCCATTCTTGCACAATCAATGCTTGCATTTTGTCAAAATGTGTTGGTTTTTGTTTGTCCACCTGTCTCTTGATGATTGACTACAAGTTCTAAATGGGATTAAGATCTGGGGAGTTTCCAGGCCATGGACCCAAAATCTCTATGTTTTGTTCCCTGATCCATTTAGTTATCACCTTTGCTTTATGGCAAGGTGCTCCATCATGCTGGAAAAGGCATTGTTGATCACCAAACGCTCTTGGACGGTTTGGGAGAAGTTGCTCTTGGAGGACATTCTGGTACCATTCTTTTTCATGGATGTATTTTTAGGCAAGACTTTTTTAGAGAGCCAATTCCCTTGGCTGAGAAGCAACCCCAACACATGAATGGTTTCTGGATGCTTTTCATTTGGCATGAGACAAAACTGGTGGTATCGCTCACCTTGTCTCTCCGAACAAGCTGTTTTTCCCGAAAGTTCCAAACATTCGGAAAGGGGATTTTATCAGAGAAAATGACTTTAACCCAGTCCTCAGCAGTCCAATCCCTGTACCTTTGGCAGAATATCAGTCTGTCTCTGATGTTTTTCTGGAGAGAAGTGGCTTCTTTGCTGCCCTCCTTGACACCAGGCCTTGCTCCATGAGTCTCCGCCTCACAGTGCGGGGCAGATCCCACTCAACCTGCCTGCTGCCATTCCTGAGCAAGCTCTACACTGCTGGTAGCCCGATTCCGAAGCTGAAACACTTTTAAGAGACGGTCCTGGCGCTTGCTGGTCTTTCTTGGGCGCCTGGAGCCTTTTTGGCAACAATGGAACTCTCTCCTTGAATTCCTTGATGATGCGATAGATTGTTGACTGAGGTGCAATCTTTCTAGCTGCGGATACTCTTCCCTGTTAGGCCATTTTGTGCAGTGCAATGATGATGCAGTGTTTCTTTAGAGATAACCTTGGTTAACAGAAAGAAACAATGATGCCAAGCCCCAGCCCCTTTTAAAGTGTCCAGTCGGTGATTCTTACTTAACCCATGACAGATTGATCTCCAGCCCTGTCCTCTCAACACCCACAACCTGTGTTAATGGAGCAATCACTGAAACGATGTTAGCTGGTCCATTTAAGACAAGCCTGCAATGAAGTTGAAATGTGTTTTGGGGAAAAAGTTCATTTTCTAGGCAACTATTGACTTTGCAATTAATTGCTGTTAAGCTGATCACTCTTTATAACATTCTGGAGTATCTGCAAATTGCCATTATAAAACCTGATGCAGTAGACTTTGTAAAAAATTCACATTTGTATCAGTCTCAAAACTTTTGGCCATGACTGTAGAAGAAAGAATGTTAGAGAAAGTTTTCATGACCAATGACAGCAGCATACAACAAAGCACAAGTGAGAGCCCAGGAGAAAAGGCCATAGCAGTCCTGTAAGGAGAACAGGCAGTGGGGTGAATAAAGGACATAATTACTTTTTAGGGGGAATAAAAGGGCCAGTTATGCTATTTACAGAGGGAGGGGGATTGAGGAGGAACTTTTACTATGTGTAGGGCACAAATAGGGGCACTGTGTTTGTGTGGGGGGCACTAAGAAATCATGGCTACCAGATGGCTAAGTACATGTGATGCAACTAAAAACTACAGAGACGTGCAAATTTGTGCACTTTTTCAAATTGTTAAAAATTCTTGGTAACTCTAAATAACCATGCAGCCTTGAAAAATCGAACAAACATTTTATTACTATCTAATTGAAAAAAGCACAGAGTTCTATTTCTACATGGTTTTCAGCTGCACACCAGCCGTGTCTTGGCCTCCAGCACCCAGTACGTGCTTCCATATCCTAGTGGTTTGCTGTCTCTGACTATTTGTGTTAGCCTTACCTGCTGACAGTTTGGACCGATCTACAACATGAGGCCTCTTTTACTTACTTTTTTACAGGACAACTTTAAATTCCTATTTTCTCCCTTTCTCCATAGCCAGGTAAGTTTACAAATAGAATTGCTTAGCACAAGGATCCCTGTAATAAAAAAAGTTATTTATTGAATGTATGGGATACAATTGGTAAAACAGACCTGGAGGACACACCTTTAAGGACCTTTACATGTGACTGTGATGTTCAGTGAGGGTGGCTACAGCAGTGTAGGAGGGGGCTAAAGTGGTCTATATGTGAGGATGGGGCTTTAGATGTCTATGTATAAGTAGGGGGCTACAGTGGTCTTATTGTGAGGATAGGGCTACATTGGGCTATATGTGAGGAGGGGGCTTTAGTGGGCTGTATGTGAGGAGGTGACTTTAGTGGTCTACATATGAGTAGGTGGCTACAGCAGTGATCCATATATAAGGAGAGGGCTACAGTGGTCTATATATGAGGAGGGGGTTGCAGCATTGGTCTTCGGTTGTCCAAATGTGAAGGGGCTTCCATGGTCTGTATGTGAGGAAAGAGCTATAGTGGTCTATATTTGAGGAGGGAGCTGCAGTGGTCTATATATGAGCAGGGGGCTACAGTGGTCTATATGTGAGGAGGGGGCTCCAGCAGCGGTCTACATTTGAGGAGAGGAATACAGTTGTATATATGTGAGGAGGAGGCTACGGTGGTCTTTATATGAGAAGGGGGCTACAGCACCAGTCTATATAAAAGGAGGGGCTACAGTGGTATGTATGTGAGAAAAAGCCTTCAGCAGCTGTCTATATGTGAGGAGGAGGCCAGAGCAGTGCATGTAGGGCACTATTTAGGCACAATTACTGTCTGGGGAACAGTTTGAGGCATTATCTGTTTGACCTTAATATTTTGGGGACACTATCTGGCATTATCATTTTGTGGAACACTATCTGGCACTATTATTTTTATCTAAAGTACAGTGGGTACAGTTATTGGACAGGAACACGGACAGCACTGAGGTGAACAGCAGGGCGTCATAACAATCTGAACTGGATGCAGAAGAAATGAGAAGGTTAATGCCTCAGGTCAGACAAAACATCACCTGTGAGTCACCATTTTCCCATTAATATTTCAGAAAAATCCCTAAATAGATATAATTGTTAAATTATATTGTGTTGGTATAATGAACAATGTTTGGAGGGATGGGTGAGACATGGGGGCCCAGTAATGAAACCTTTGCAAGCAATAGTGATTGTGTGTCTGTGTTTTCCAGTGAACATAGAAGAAATGACTGTGAGTACAAACATCTGCATATACAGACACTGAGCTCCTCCATACTTGGAGTCCGCACTCCCCTTCAGAGCCCAGCAGAGATCCCTCTGTCACCCATCAACACCCCAGCAACGCAATCATGGTATGCCAATGCATCTGGAAGCCAAATAATAGCCTC
Source organism: Phyllomedusa bahiana (assembly GCA_025379985.1). NCBI lineage: Eukaryota > Metazoa > Chordata > Amphibia > Anura > Hylidae > Phyllomedusa > Phyllomedusa bahiana. The sequence continues at coordinate 4,822 of JAODAL010000277.1, read as the reverse complement.
TGGTTCTGCCATTTACAGAAGCCTATTAGGCCCTGCCACAATTAGAATGTAATAGACTGCATGTCACAGACATAATACATAGCAATATAGTAATGTATTGCTATGTATTATAAAATTGATCAAGTGATCGCATTGTGTGGACGCATTGTGGGGCAAATGAATAAAGTAAAATACAGTTAAAAGAATGTATGAACATATACAAAAAAAGCACACAAACTCTCTGTTACCCATTGAAAACTAATTTTTAAAATAAATAATAAAGGCATAGATAATAAGTATTGCCCTGTCGATAATAATTCAGTTTATAAAATGTTCATGTTTTTTTAATATGTACAATAAACACCACAAAAATACAACAATTCAAAACCTTGCCGGAGTAGCATCTTTTTGTTTATTTAGCCTACAAAAAACTTAAAGAAAAAGAGATTGAAAACTCTTATGAATTCCAAAATGACTCCAATGAAAACAATAGCTTCTCCTACGGCTGTTATGTGAATAAATAGAACGCTCTTAAGGGAATATGTATGTGCGGCCTGCATTCCATTCCTCTACCCCCCCCCCCCACCAAAAAAAAAAAAAAGCAACCCAGTTTGTATTGTGCAGCATTGACTCTATTCCCTTCCCCTCAAGACCTGTGCACCTATGGTCTGTACACCTCAAGATTTTATTGTCCTGCAAGTAGAGCACTTGAGAAGAGTACAAGTCACAAGAGCAGACACAATCATCTCTAGGTGGAAACCTCTGCCTTTCCCCTTCCTGAAGATTGTGGTTGTAGATTTGTATCCCAAGTACCCAAGTACCCACCACTGTAGTTCAGTTGTGGAGTTTAGTACCAGCACAAACACCATCAATCACTTCCAGATGCCAAGTGGCAGATACGGTCCTGGGCATGAACACTAAAAGTGCTTAGGGCAGCAAGACTTCTAAAGATGACCCTGATTGGCATATCATTTCTGCTATTCCTAGCGAAGCCAGCTATAGTGAGCTGAATACTGAAAGTGTGTAAACTGTAGTGCACAAGGCTACAAAGCTCTAAAGGTTAAAGTTTGTCAGTAACATGGATAAACAAGCTTCTGTTTTAACGATAGGACACAGGAGGGAGTGATGTCAACATATTCAGACAGGGCTTCGGGAGCAATAAGATCAGAGAGAAGTGGTCAGTTATCGAGAGAAACTTGTGTACACTAGCAGTAGATAAAATCTCCTCTATCTCCTGTAGAAGTATATACACATATCTCCTAAACAAAATAAAAAAAGTTTAAAGCTAATCATTGTGTTGAGAAAACCCTTTTAATGACAGCATCTTGGCAGAATGGAGACGATAGATCTTGGTGAATCTTTTGTAGAGTAGGAAGAGAAAGTATAAGGTCTGTTAAGTTTATCAGAAAGCCCAGAACTGGATACAAGTTGTTGGAGTGACTTGAAATTTTTCCCATTTTTTTTTCTTTAGTCTAAGTTTCTTAGGCACTTAGCCATTAGATTGCTAAAACCCTCTAAAGCAGTGTTCCCCAACTCGAGTCCTCAAGGCCCACCAACAGGTCATGTTTTCAGGATCTCCCATAGAATGCACTGACCATAATGAAATCACATGTGCAATGCTAAGGAAAGACAGAAAACATGACCTGTTGGTGGGCCTTGAGGACTGGAGTTGGGGACCTCTGCTCTAAAGTATATAAGCAGACCTTTTCTAAGGAAGACACCTCCTTCAGGATCGCTTTACTACTAGCTCCAGAATGCTCAGCTGTGAGTAACTCTGAAGATACAACATAGCTTTAGAAATCAGCCAAAATGAATACATTAGGTTGATAAGGAAATCATATTCCCACAAAAGCATAAAGGTAAACAGGCTTAAAATGGCCAACAGAAGAGCAGAGGAAACCTTAAGTTAGCCTCTGGACAAAGTGGGCCCATAGGCATGGCGGGCCTTAGGTTACTTTTCAGGGAGAACGGTAGAGAAAGACAGAGTGCAAGAGTCATGTGAATTAGTTGTAGGGTTGGTCCCAGGAATCTACTCTACTAGCGGACTGTGAGCATCCCAGTCCAACACTGAAGGTAAATCTCTGCAGATACATAAAAAGACACTTATATTAAAGGGTTGTCTCACCATTGTGTTTTACAGACCCACAGGCAGCTTTAGTGTCATACTTTCTGGTTAAGCTGTGGGTGGCAGTGATTGACATTTCAGCTCTGCTATTCCTAGCTGAGCCTGTTACAGGGACATGACTACCGGAGGTTTGTAAACTGTAATACACAAGGCTACAGAGCTCTATAGGGTTAATCATGTCAGTAAGTAATGTAAACGAGCCCTGTATTTCAAGATAAGGAACAGGACAGGGAGCAAGTCAATCAGACCACTGACCCAGCCTAAGAGAGCAGAGAGAACAGGAAGAGGTTGCCAGTAACTGGGGAAACTTTTCTGCAAAATTGAGGATATAAGATCTGCTTTTAACTCTGAGGAGAAGCAAAATCAGAACAGGAATGTATTTGATAATAGTCTTATACGTGAGAAAATGCATTTAAGGAGACTGTCTGAACCTCCACCTTTCCTACGTCCAAGACTCTTTATAGAGTACCAGTTCGCTAAAAATCCCATGTGTACTATCCGTCTGCATGGTGAAGAAATATGCTTATTGTGTAGCTAAAAAAACATAAGCAATTTTCACAGTTTTTTTTTAATATGGTTCTTTAACATTAGTTACAACATGGGATAAATAATGTAATAATTGTATAGCCAAAAGTGGATCTGGCATGAAGGAGTATAAATCTTTCCTTCATATTTAACTGTTCTCTTGAGCCCACTCCTAGCCTCGGCTCAAAAAACTGTGGCAGCTTTTCCAAAAAAATAAGGCATGTGTGAAACTACTCTAAATGCTGTAATATAATCATACGGCATTAATGAGATTTTTAAGAACCAGTGCTATACATATGGTTTTAAATGTGCCAGGTACTTCAGTCCCCTCCCGCTTATTGCCATTCAGATAAATGGGACAGAGCCAAGGTACCCAGTTTGTAGTCTGCTGTGTCTGGATAACCTGTATAAAGTATGTTGTACTTTGTCTATAGCGTTATCATTCAGACAGGTGTGACAGGAGTTATAACTCTACCAATAAGGTATTAAAGGGGTATTCTCATTTCATGATTTGGCAGCCGTTTGTACTGGTTGCTAAGCAGAGCTTATGAAATGGAGGGGCTTGTTTCTCCTCCCAGCAGGGCGTATGTTCTCTCTCTGCAGACACGCCCCAAAGTGTGCACATGAGACTTCATTCTGTGTGAGCCGAGGGGGAAGGGAAAGGTTCTCAGCTGTAACTCCATAGTGTATATCTCTATATTTCTCACTCTCTCTACATACTTTGTAATTAGAATGGGCATTTGACATTCAGGACTCTGGAAAAGATGGGTGATTTTTTTTCTATGTCTCTCACACATAGTGATATATCCTGCAGATTATTACACCTCTAACTGCTACAGATCTGCAGAACAAAACTACACGCTTTATCTGTTTATGTTTGCATGGGACTACACATGATCTCTCTCTCTGCTGTAGGACCTCTGATCACTGTAAGTGACAAACCCCGCTGGGCATATGTCGCACCTCTAGCACTGATTGCTGTCAGTGACAAATCTCTCTATCTCTATCTCTCTCTCTCGTCCCCCTGTACGCTCCCATCCACGACCTGTTTTCGACATTTCCCTCACATGCACGTTCCCGATTACGACCGGGGGGGCGGGACCTGGGCGTAACCCGACCAGAGCTCTCTCTTCGTTTCCAGGCACTAAACAACCAGCCCATTCTTCTAAACCATAGCACTTTGCTTATGGTAACCAAGAACGGACATGCTTAGATTTTTGGTCCCCTCCTTTTCAACTATGATCTTCGTAGCGAGAAAACCCCTTTAATGGATAATAAAGTGTTAAAAATCCTCTGTAATCATTGCACTGAGAAATTAAATAATGTGTCAGGGAGTTGTATGAATTCCTTATGTCCCCTAGAAAAAATGTGTGACTTGCAGGCTCACATGATGGCCATTTGTTTTGAAGCTGACTGGCAGTATAGGGAGTGATTATCTGGATGTTGTGTAGTCTCATATTAGGAACTGAATTATTGTTTTCATTTACCAGTGCAGACAAGACATTGCCAGTATTATCCATCAAAGCTTGAACTAAACACAGTAATTGTGAACTGAGACGAGTAATCATATTGAAATTCTGCTTTAACGATGACTGAGCTTGTACTTTGATCTCTATTGAATATATTGGGTTGCTCAGGAAGTGGTACAAAATGCATTGCTATTATACTGTGCTTATGTAAATTGCCTTTTTTTGCATGTCTCTCTAAAGTCAGAGCTTTTATTGTCAGTCTTTATTTTTTTGCATAACTATTACTGAAAACATGTATAATCTATCATTACGGAGTCAAAGAGACGAATGAACAAATATTTTATTTATTATTGTGCCTTTCATTCATGTTTTGCATGTTTTAGTTGTAAAAATGTTTAATGTCAATGTAAGGCATTATTCACATTACAATTCTGGCCTCTGTTGGTGGTATTCATCGGGATACATTGAAAGAGTTGCAAAATCACAAATTCCAACTTAAATGATTGTTTCTTCAGTAAAAAAGTTTCTTATTTAGTAATAAATATTAAAACCATGGAATATATACTATTAAGACATCAGATAAGTCATATTCATTTCAGGGCCACATCTTTAGTCATAGCGTACACCAGCATTTGACTTGTCTTCTGTCTTAATGGAATATATTCCGTGCTTTTATTATTTATTAATAAAGAAGAAACTTATTTTACTGAAGAAAGAATTTGTT